>CM037867.1:43985973-44022230 GCA_021292105.1 Anadara kagoshimensis
CTTATTTTCAAAGACATTTTTCCGATATCCTTTACCGATCCGTAAAAAAACGCAACTTTGCAACCGGTTAGGGTTGGGGTTAGGGTTAAGGTTAGGTTAATAGTTGGGTTTCAGATCCTCCAAGTTTTCAATATAGATATCCAGTGGTGCGTTGTTTTGATTTCTAAAGAGATTTGTTCCAATATCTTTCAATGTATCCGCAAAAAATCGCAACTTTGTAATCGGTTAGGGTTAGGGTTAGGGTTAGGGAAGAGTTGGTGCCCAGATGCTCCAAATTCTCACTGTAGATATCCAGAGGTGCGATGTGTGTTGATTTTCTAAAGTGATTTTAGCGATATCCTTTACCGTATCCGCAAAAATTGCAACTTTGTAACCGCTTAGGGTTGGGGTTAGGGTAAGGTAAGAGTAAGTGCCCAGATTCTCCAAGTTTTTACTATCGACATCCAGATGTGCGATGTGTTGATTTCCAGAGATTTTTCCGGTATCTTTCATCGTATCCGAAAAAATCGCAACTTTGTAACCAGTTAGGGTTGGGGTTAGGGTTAGGGTTAGGTTAAGAGTTGGATCCCAGATGCTCCAAATTTTTAATATAGATATCCAGAGGTGCGATGTGTTGATTTCTAAAGAGATTTTTGCGATATCCTTTGTAACCGGTTGGGGTTGTGGTTAGGGTTAAGGTTAGGTTAATAGTTGGGTTTCAGATCCTCCAAGTTTTCAATATAGATATCCAGTGGTGCGTTGTTTTGATTTCTAAAGAGATTTTTCCAATATCTTTCAATGTATCCGCAAAAATCGCAACTTTGTAATCGGTTAGGGTTAGGCAGAGGTGCGATGTGTTGATTTCTAAAGAGATTTTTGCGATATCCTTTGTAACCGGTTGGGGGTGTGGTTAGGGTTAGGGTTAGGGTAAGAGTTGGGATCCAGATGCTCCAAAATTTTCAATATAGATATCTAGGGTGCGATATACTGATTTCCAAAGAGATTTTTCCAATATCATCATCGTATCCGCAAAAATCGAAACTTTATAATCGGTTAGGGTGGGGTTAGGATTAGGGTAAGAGTTGGTGCCCAGATGCTCCAAATTTTGAATGTAGATATCCAGAGGTGCGATGTGTTGATTTCTAAAGAGATTTTTGCGATATCCTTTATCGTATCCCCAAAAATAGCAATTTTGTAAACCTCTTAGGGTTGCGGTTAGGGTTAGGGTAGAGTAAGGGCTCAGATTCTCCAAGTTTTCAATATAGATATCCATAGGTGCGATGTGTGTGATTTCCAAGAGATTTTTCCGATATCTTTATCGTATCGCAAAAATCGCAACTTTGTAATAGGTAAGGGTTCGGGTTAGGGTTAGGGTAGGAGTAAGGGCCCAGATTCTCCAACTTTCAATATAGATATATAGAGGTGCGATGTGTGATTTCCAAAGAGAGTTTTGCGATATCCTTTACCGTATCCGCAAAAAATCGCAACTTTGTAACCGGTTAGTGTTGGGGTTAGGGTTAGGGTTAGGTTAATTATTTGGGTCTCAGATGCTCTAAATATTCAATATAGATATCACAGAGGTGCGAGTCTTTATTTCAAAGACATTTTTCCGAATCCTTTACCGTATCCGTAAAAAACGCAACTTTGCAACGGTTAGGGTTGGGGTTAGGGTTAAGGTTAGGTTAATAGTTGGGTTTCAGATCCTCCAAGTTTTCAATATAGATATCAGTGGTGCGTTGTTTTGATTTCTAAAGAGATTTTTCCAATATCTTTGAATGTATCCGCAAAAATCGCAACTTTGTAATCGGTTAGGGTTAGGGTTAGGGTTAGGGTAAGAGTTGGTGCCCAGATGCTCCAAATTCTCACTGTAGATATCCAGAGGTGCGATGTGTTGATTTCTAAAGTGATTTTAGCGATATCCTTTACCGTATCGCAAAAATTGCAAACTTTGTAACCGCTTAGGGTTGGGGTTAGGGTAAGGGTAAGAGTAAGTGCCCAGTCTCCAAGTTTTTACTATCGACATCCAGATGTGCTGATGGTTGATTTCCAGAGATTTTTCCGGTATCTTTTCATCGTATCCGAAAAAATCGCAACTTTGTAACCAGTTAGGGTTGGGGTTAGAGTTAGGGTTAGGTTAAGAGTTGGATCCCAGATGCTCCAAATTTTTAATATAGATATCCAGAGGTGCGAGTGTGATTTCTAAAGAGATTTTTGCGATATCCTTTGTAACCGGTTGGGTTGTGGTTAGGGTTAGGGTTAGGGTAAGAGTTGGGATCCAGATGCTCCAAATTTCAATATAGAATCTAGAGGTGCGATATACTGATTTCCAAAGAGATTTTTCAATATCATTCATCGTATCCGCAAAAATCGCAACTTTATAATCGGTTAGGGTTGGGGTTAGGATAGGGTAAGAGTTGGTGCCCAGATGCTCCAAATTTTGAATGTCGATATCCAGAGGTGCGATGTGTTGATTTCTAAAGAGATTTTTGCGATATCCTTTATCGTATCCCCAAAAATAGCAATTTGTAAACCTCTTAGGGTTGCGGTTAGGGTTAGGGTAAGAGTAAGGGCTCAGATTCTCCAAGTTTTCAATATAGATATCCATAGGTGCGATGTGTTGATTCCAAAGAGATTTTTCCGATATCTTTCATCGTATCCGCAAAAATCGCAACTTTGTAATAGGTAAGGGGTTCGGGTTAGGGTTAGGGTAGGAGTAAGGGCCCAGATTCTCCAACTTTTCAATATAGATATCTAGAGTGCGATGTGTTGATTTCCAAAGAGATTTTGCGATATCCTTTACCGTATCCGCAAAAAATCGCAACTTAAACCGGTTAGTGTTGGGGTTAGGGTTAGGGTTAGGTTAATTATTGGGTCTCAGATGCTCTAAATATTCAATATAGATATCCAGAGGTGCGATGTCTTATTTTCAAAGACATTTTTCCGATATCCTTTACCGTATCCGTAAAAAACGCAACTTTGCAACCGGTTAGGGTTGGGGTTAGGGTTAAGGTTAGGTTAATAGTTGGGTTTCAGATCCTCCAAGTTTTCAATATAGATATCCAGTGGTGCGTTGTTTTGATTTCTAAAGAGATTTTTCCAATATCTTTCAATGTATCCGCAAAAATCGCAACTTTGTAATCGGTTAGGGTTAGGGTTAGGGTTAGGGTAAGAGTTGGTGCCCAGATGCTCCAAATTCTCACTGTAGATATCCAGAGGTGCGATGTGTTGATTTCTAAAGTGATTTTAGCGATATCCTTTACCGTATCCGCAAAAATTGCAACTTTGTAACCGCTTAGGGTTGGGGTTAGGGTAAGGGTAAGAGTAAGTGCCCAGATTCTCCAAGTTTTTACTATCGACATCCAGATGTGCGATGTGTTGATTTCCAGAGATTTTTCCGGTATCTTTCATCGTATCCGAAAAAATCGCAACTTTGTAACCAGTTAGGGTTGGGGTTAGAGTTAGGGTTAGGTTAAGAGTTGGATCCCAGATGCTCCAAATTTTTAATATAGATATCCAGAGGTGCGATGTGTTGATTTCTAAAGAGATTTTTGCGATATCCTTTGTAACCGGTTGGGGTTGTGGTTAGGGTTAGGGTTAGGGTAAGAGTTGGGATCCAGATGCTCCAAATTTTCAATATAGATATCTAGAGGTGCGATATACTGATTTCCAAAGAGATTTTTCCAATATCATTCATCGTATCCGCAAAAATCGCAGCTTTATAATCGGTTAGGGTTGGGGTTAGGATTAGGGAAGAGTTGGTGCCCAGATGCTCCAAATTTTGAATGTAGATATCCAGAGGTGCGATGTGTTGATTTCTAAAGAGATTTTTGCGATATCCTTTATCGTATCCCCAAAAATAGCAATTTGTAAACCTCTTAGGGTTGCGGTTAGGGTTAGGGTAAGAGTAAGGGCTCAGATTCTCCAAGTTTTCAATATAGATATCCATAGGTGCGATGTGTTGATTTCCAAAGAGATTTTTCCGATATCTTTCATCGTATCCGCAAAAATCGCAACTTTGTAATAGGTAGGGTTCGGGTTAGGGTTAGGGTAGGAGTAAGGGCCCAGATTCTCCAACTTTCAATATAGATATTAGAGGTGCGATGTGTTGATTTCCAAAGAGATTTTTGCGATATCCTTTACCGTATCCGCAAAAAATCGCAACTTTGTAACCGGTTAGTGTTGGGGTTAGGGTTAGGGTTAGGTTAATATTTGGGTCTCAGATGCTCTAAATATTCAATATAGATATCCAGAGGTGCGATGTCTTTATTTTCAAAGACATTTTTCCGATATCCTTTACCGTATCCGTAAAAAAACGCAACTTTGCAACCAGTTAGGGTTGGGGTTAGGGTTAAGGTTAGGTTAATAGTTGGGTTTCAGATCTCCAAGTTTTCAATATAGATATCCAGTGGTGCGTTGTTTTGATTTCTAAAGAGATTTTTCCAATATCTTTCAATGTATCCGCAAAAATCGCAACTTTGTAATCGGTTAGGGTTAGGTTAGGGTTAGGGTAAGAGTTGGTGCCCAGATGCTCCAAATTCTCAATGTAGATATCCAGAGGTGCGATGTGTTGATTTCTAAAGTGATTTTTAGCGATATCCTCTACCATATCCGCAAAAATCGCAACTTTGTAACCGCTTAGAGGGGGTTAGGGTAAGGGTAAGAGTAAGTGCCCAGATTCTCCAAGTTTTACTATCGACATCCAGATGTGCGATGTGTTGATTTCCAGAGATTTTTCCGGTATCTTTCATCGTATCCGAAAAATCGCAACTTTGTAACCAGTTAGGGTTGGGGTTAGGGTTAGGTTAGGTTAAGAGTTGGATCCCAGATGCTCCAAATTTTTAATATAGATATCCAGAGGTGCGATGTGTTGATTTCTAAGAGATTTTTGCGATATCCTTTGTAACCGGTTGGGGTTGTGGTTAGGGTTAGGGTTAGGGTAAGAGTTGGGATCCAGATGCTCCAAATTTTCAATATAGATATCTAGAGGTGCGATATACTGATTTCCAAAGAGATTTTTCCAATATCATTCATCGTATCCGCAAAAATCGCAGCTTTATAATCGGTTAGGGTTGGGGTTAGGATTAGGGTAAGAGTTGGTGCCCAGATGCTCCAAATTTTGAATGTAGATATCCAGAGGTGCGATGTGTTGATTTCTAAAGAGATTTTTGCGATATCCTTTATCGTATCCCCAAAAATAGCAATTTTGTAAACCTCTTAGGGTTGCGGTTAGGGTTAGGGTAAGAGTAAGGGCTCAGATTCTCCAAGTTTTCAATATAGATATCCATAGGTGCGATGTGTTGATTTCCAAAGAGATTTTTCCGATATCTTTCATCGTATCCGCAAAAATCGCAACTTTGTAATAGGTAAGGGTTCGGGTTAGGGTTAGGGTAGGAGTAAGGGCCCAGATTCTCCAACTTTTCAATATAGATATCTAGAGGTGCGATGTGTTGATTTCCAAAGAGATTTTTGCGATATCCTTTACCGTATCCGCAAAAAATCGCAACTTTGTAACCGGTTAGTGTTGGGGTTAGGGTTAGGGTTAGGTTAATTATTTGGGTCTCAGATGCTCTAAATATTCAATATAGATATCCAGAGGTGCGATGTCTTTATTTTCAAAGACATTTTTCCGATATCCTTTACCGTATCCGTAAAAAACGCAACTTTGCAACCAGTTAGGGTTGGGGTTAGGGTTAAGGTTAGGTTAATAGTTGGGTTTCAGATCCTCCAAGTTTTCAATATAGATATCCAGTGGTGCGTTGTTTTGATTTCTAAAGAGATTTTTCCAATATCTTTCAATGTATCCGCAAAAATCGCAACTTTGTAATCGGTTAGGGTTAGGGTTAGGGTTAGGGTAAGAGTTGGTGCCCAGATGCTCCAAATTCTCAATGTAGATATCCAGAGGTGCGATGTGTTGTTTTCTTAAAGTGATTTTAGCGATATCCTCTACCATATCCGCAAAAATCGCAACTTTGTAACCGCTTAGAGTTGGGGTTAGGGTAAGGGTAAGAGTAAGTGCCCAGATACTCCAAGTTTTTACTATCGACAACCAGAGGTGCGATGTGTTGATTTCCAAAGAGATTTTTCCGGTATCTTTCATCGTATCCGAAAAAATCGCAACTTTGTAACCGGTTAGGGTTGGGGTTAGGGTTAGGTTTAGGTTAAGAGTTGGATCCCAGATGCTCCAAATTTTTAATATAGATATCCAGAGGTGCGATGTGTTGATTTCTAAAGAGATTTTTGCGATATCCTTTACCGTATCCGCAAACATCGCAACTTTGTAACCGGTTGGGGTTGTGGTAGGGTTAGGGTTAGGGTAAGAGTTGGGATCTAGATGCTCCAAATTTTCAATATAGATATCTAGAGGTGCGATATACTGATTTCCAAAGAGATTTTTCCAATATCATTCATCGTATCCGCAAAAATCGCAACTTTATAATCGGTTAGGGTTGGGGTTAGGATTAGGGTAAGAGTTGGTGCCCAGATGCTCCAAATTTTGAATGTTGATATCCAGAGGTGCGATGTGTTGATTTCTAAAGAGATTTTTGCGATATCCTTTATCGTATCCCCAAAAATAGCAATTTTGTAAACCTCTTAGGGTTGCGGTTAGGGTTAGGGTAAGAGTAAGGGCCCAGATTCTCCAAGTTTTCAATATAGATATCCATAAGTGCGATGTGTTGATTTCCAAAGAGATTTTTCCGATATCTTTCATCGTATCCGCAAAAATCGCAACTTTGTAATAGGTAAGGGTTCGGGTTAGGGTTAGGGTAGGAGAAAGGGCCCAGATTCTCCAAGTTTTCAATATAGATATCCAGAGGTGCGATGTGTTGATTTCCAAAGAAATTTTTGCGATATCCTTTACCGTATCCGCAAAAAATCGCAACTTTGTAACCGGTTAGTGTTGGGGTTAGGGTTAGGATTAGGTTAATTATTTGGGTCTCAGATGCTCTAAATATTCAATATAGATATCCAGAGGTGCGATGTCTTTATTTTCAAAGACATTTTTCCGATATCCTTTACCGTATCCGTAAAAAAACGCAACTTTGTAACCGGTTAGGGTTGGGGTTAGGGTTAAGGTTAGGTTAATAGTTGGGTTTCAGATTCTCCAAATTTTCAATATAGATATCCAGTGGTGCGTTGTGTTGATTTCTAAAGAGATTTGTCCAATATCTTTCAATGTATCCGCAAAAATCGCAACTTTGTAATCGCTTAGGGTTAGGGTTAGGGTTAGGGTTAGGGTAAGAGTTGGTGCCCAGATGCTCCAAATTCTCAATATAGATATCCATAGGTGCGATGTGTTGATTTCCAAAGAGATTTTTCCGATATCTTTCATCGTATCCGCAAAAATCGCAACTTTGTAATCGGTAAGGTTCGGGTTAGGGTAGGAGTAAGGGCCCAGAATCTCCAAGTTTTCAATATAGATATCCAGAGGTGCGATGTGTTGATTACCAAAGAGATTTTGTCGGTATCTTTCATCGTATCCGCAAAAATCGCAACTTTGTAACCGGTTAGGGTTTGGGTTAGGGTAAAGGTAAATGTAAGGGCAAAGATTCTCCAAGTTTTCAATATTGATATCAATAGTTGCGATGTGTTGATTTCCAAAGTGGGTTTTCCTATATCTTTTACCGTATCTGCATAAAATCGCAACTTTGTAATCGGTTAGTGTTGGGGTTACGGTTAGGGTAAGAGTTGATGCCCAGATGCTCCAAATTTTCAATGTAGATCTCCAGAGGTGCGATGTGTTGATTTCTAAACAGATTTTGCAATATCCTTTACCGTATCCGCAAAAATCGCAACTACTGTAACCGGTTAGGGTTGGTGTAAGAATAAGAACGTAGAAGCTCAGACTTTTCAATATACATATCCAGAGGTGCGATGTGTTGGTTTTCAAAGGAATTTTTCTGATATCCTATATCGTATCCGCAAAAATCGCATTTTTCTGACAGGTTAGGGTTGGGGTTAGAGTCAGTGTAATTTTTACCGCCTAGATGTTCCAATTTTTTACCCTATAGATATCCAGAGGTGAGATGTTTTGAATTCCAAAGAGATTTTTCCGACATCCTTTACCGTATCCGCAAAAATCGCAATTTTGTAACCGCTTAGGGTTGGGGTTAGGGTTAGGGTAAGAGTAAGGGACCAGAATCTCCAACTTTTCAATGTAGATATCCAGAGGTGCGATGTGTTGATTTCCAAAGAGATTTTTTCCGGTATCTTTCATCGTATCCGCAAAAATCTCAACTTTGTAACCGGTTAGGGTTGGGGTTAGAGTTAGGGTTAGGTTAAGAGTTGGTGCCCAGATGCTCCAAATTTTCAATATAGATATCTAGAGGTGCGATATACTGATTTCCAAAGAGATTTTTCAATATCATTCATCGTATCCGCAAAAATCGCAAATTTATAATCGGTTAGGGTTGGGGTTAGGATTAGGGTAAGAGTTGGTGCCCAGATGCTCCAAATTTGAATGTAGATATCCAGAGGTGCGATGTGTTGATTTCTAAAGAGATTTTTGCGATATCCTTTATCGTATCCGCAAAAATCGCAATTTTGTAAACCTCTTAGGGTTGCGGTTAGGGTTAGGGTAAGAGTAGAGCCCAGATTTTCCAAGTTTTCAATATAGATATCCATAGGTGCGATGTGTTGATTTCCAAAGAGATTTTTCCGATATCTTTCATCGTATTCGCAAAAATCGCAACTTTTTAATCGGTAAGGGTTCGGGTTAGGGTTAGGGTAGGAGTAAGGGCCCAGATTCTCCAAGTTTTCAATATAGATATCTAGAGGTGCGATGTGTTGATTTCCAAAGAGATTTTTGCGATATCCTTTACCGTATCCGCAAAAAATCGCAACTTTGTAACCGGTTAGTGTTGGGGTTAGGGTTAGGGTTAGGTTAATTATTTGGGTCTCAGATGCTCTAAATATTCAATATAGATATCCAGAGGTGCGATGTCTTTATTTTTAAAAACATTTTTCCGATATCCTTTACCGTATCCGTAAAAAAACGCAACTTTGTAACCGGTTAGGGTTGGGGTTAGGGTTAAGGTTAGGTTAATAGTTGGGTTAATATCTTTCAATGTATCCGCAAAAATCGCAACTTTGTAATCGGTTAGGGTTAGGGTTAGGGTTAGGGTAAGAGTTGGTGCCCAGATGCTCCAAATTCTCACTGTAGATATCCAGAGGTGCGATGTGTTGATTTCTAAAGTGATTTTAGCGATATCCTTTACCGTATCCGCAAAAATCGCAACTTTGTAACCGCTTAGGGTTGGGGTTAGGGTAAGGGTAAGAGTAAGTGCCCAGATTCTCCAAGTTTTTTACTATCGACATCCAGATGTGCGATGTGTTGATTTCCAGATTTTTCCGGTATCTTTCATCGTATCCGAAAAATTGCACTTTGTAACCGGTTTAGGTTGGGGTTAGGGTTAGGGTTAGGTTTAAGAGTTGGATCCCAGATGCTCCAAATTTTTAATAAGATATCCAGAGGTGGCGATGTGTTTGATTCTAAAGAGATTTTTGCGATATCCTTTGTAACCGGTTGGGGTTGTGGTTAGGGTTAGGGTTAGGGTAAGAGTTGGGATCCAGATGCTCCAATTTTCATATAGATATCTAGAGTTGCGATATACTGATTTCCAAAGAGATTTTTCCAATATCATTCATCGTATCCGCAAAAATCGCAAGTTTATAATCGGTTAGGTTGGGGTTAGGATTAGGGTAAGAGTTGGTGCCCAGATGCTCCAAATTTTGAATGTAATATCCAGAGGTGCGATGTGTTGATTTCTAAAGAGGTTTTTTGCGATATCCTTTATCGTATCCCCAAAAATAGCATTTTGTAAACCTCTTAGGGTTGCGGTTAGGGTTAGGTAAGAGTAAGGGCTCAGATTCTCCAATTTTCAATAGATATCCGATAGGTGCGATGTGTTGATTTCCAAAGAGATTTTTCCGATATCTTTCATCGTATCCGCAAAAATCGCAACTTTGTAATAGGTAAGGGTTCGGTTAGGGTTAGGGAGGAGTAAGGGCCCAGATTCTCCAAGTTTTCAATATAGATATCTAGAGGTGCGATGTGTTGATTTCCAAAGAGATTTTTGCGATATCCTTTACCGTATCCGCAAAAAATCGCAACTTTGTAACCGGTTAGTGTTGGGGTTAGGGTTAGGGTTAGGTTAATTATTTGGGTCTCAGATGCTCTAAATATTCAATAGAGATATCCAGAGGTGCGATGTCTTTATTTTTAAAAACATTTTTCCGATATCCTTTACCGTATCCGTAAAAAACGCAACTTTGTAACCGTTAGGGTTGGGGTTAGGTTAAGGTTAGGTTAATAGTTGGGTTAATATCTTTCAATGTATCCGCAAAAATCGCAACTTTGTAATCGGTTAGGGTTAGGGTTAGGGTTAGGGTAAGAGTTGGTGCCCAGATGCTCCAATTCTCACTGTAGATATCCAGAGGTGCGATGTGTTGATTTCTAAAGTGATTTTAGCGATATCCTTACCGTATCCGCAAAAATCGCAACTTTGTAACCGCTTAGGGTTGGGGTTAGGGTAAGGGTAAGAGTAAGTGCCCAGATTCTCCAAGTTTTTACTATCGACATCCAGATGTGCGATGTGTTGATTTCCAGAGATTTTTCCCGGTATCTTTCATCGTATCCGAAAAATTGCAACTTTGTAACCGGTTGGGTTGGGGTAGGTTAGGGTTAGGTTAAGAGTTTGGATCCCAGTGCTCCAATTTTTAACTAGATATCCAGAGGTGCGATGTGTTGATTTCTAAAGATATTTTTGCGATATCCTTTGTAACCGGTTGGGGTTGTGGTTAGGGTTAGGGTTAGGGTAAGAGTTGGGATCCAGATGCTCCAAATTTTCATATAGATATCTAGAGGTGCGATATACTGATTTCCAAAGAGATTTTTCCAATATCATTCATCGTATCCGCAAAAATCGCAACTTTATAATCGGTTAGGGTTGGGTTAGGATTAGGGTAAGAGTTGGTGCCCAGATGCTCCAAATTTTGAATGTAGATATCAGAGGTGCGATGTGTTGATTTCTAAAGAGATTTTTGCGATATCCTTTATCGTATCCCCAAAAATAGCAATTTTGTAAACCTCTTAGGGTTGCGGTTAGGGTTAGGGTAAGAGTAAGGGCTCAGATTCTCCAAGTTTTCAATATAGATATCCATAGGTGGATGTGTTGATTTCCAAAGAGATTTTTTCCGATATCTTTCATCGTATCCGCAAAAATCGCAACTTTGTAATAGTAAGGGTTCGGGTTAGGGTTAGGGTAGGAGTAAGGGCCCAGATTCTCCAACTTTTCAATATAGATATCTAGAGGTGCGATGTGTTGATTTCCAAAGAGATTTTTGCGATATCCTTTACCGTATCCGCAAAAATCGCAACTTTGTAACCGGTTAGTGTTGGGGTTAGGGTTAGGGTTAGGTTAATTATTTGGGTCTCAGATGCTCTAATATTCAATATAGATATCCAGAGGCGATGTCTTTATTTCAAAGACATTTTTCCGATATCCTTTACCGTATCCGTAAAAAACGCAACTTTGCAACCGGTTAGGGTTGGGTTAGGGTTAAGGTTAGGTTAATAGTTTGTTCAGATCCTCCAAGTTTTCAATATAGATATCCAGTGGTGCGTTTTTTTGATTTCTAAAGAGATTTTTCCAATATCTTTCATGTATCCACAAAAATCGCAACTTTGTAATCGGTTAGGGTTAGGGTTAGGGTTAGGTAAGAGTTGGTGCCCAGATGCTCCAATTCTCAATGTAGATATCCAGAGGTGCGATGTGTTGATTTCTAAAGTGATTTTAGCGATATCCTCTACCATATCCGCAAAAATCGCAACTTTGTAACCGCTAGAGTTGGGTTAGGGTAAGGGTAAGAGTAAGTGCCCAGATTCTCCAAGTTTTTACTATCGACAACCAGAGGTGCGATGTGTTGATTTCCAAAGAGATTTTTCCGGTATCTTTCATCGTATCCGAAAAATCGCAACTTTGTAACCGGTTAGGGTTGGGGTTAGGGTTAGGTTTAGGTTAAGAGTTGGATCCCAGATGCTCCAAATTTTTTAATATAGATATCCAGAGGTGCGATGTGTTGATTTCTAAAGAGATTTTTGCGATATCCTTTACCGTATCCGCAAAACTCGCAACTTTGTAACCGGTTGGGGTTGTGGTTAGGTTAGGGTTAGGTAAGAGTTGGGATCTAGATGCTCCAAATTTTCAATATAGATATCTATAGGTGCGATATACTGATTTCCAAAGAGATTTTTCCAATATCCTTCATCGTATCCGCAAAATCGCAACTTTATAATCGGTTAGGGTTGGGGTTAGGATTAGGGTAAGAGTTGGTGCCCAGATGCTCCAAATTTTGAATGTTGATATCCAGAGGTGCGATGTGTTGATTTCTAAAGAGATTTTTGCGATATCCTTTATCGTATCCCAAAATAGCAATTTTGTAACCTCTTAGGGTTGCGGTTAGGGTTAGGGTAAGAGTAAGGGCCCAGATTCTCCAAGTTTTCAATATAGATATCCATAAGTGCGATGTGTTGATTTCCAAAGAGATTTTTCGATATCTTTCATCGTATCCGCAAAAATCGCAACTTTGTAATAGGTAAGGGTTCGGGTTAGGGTTAGGGTAGGAGAAAGGGCCCAGATTCTCCAAGTTTTCAATATAGATATCCAGAGGTGCGATGTGTTGATTTCCAAAGAAATTTTTGCGATATCCTTTACCGTATCCGCAAAAAATCGCAACTTTGTAACCGGTTAGTGTTGGGGTTAGGGTTAGGATTAGGTTAATTATTTGGGTCTCAGATGCTCTAAATATTCAATATAGATATCCAGAGGTGCGATGTCTTTATTTTCAAAGACATTTTTCTGATATCCTTTACCGTATCCGTAAAAAAACGCACTTTGTAACCGGTTAGGGTTGGGGTTAGGGTTAAGGTTAGGTTAATAGTTGGGTTTCAGATTCTCCAAATTTTCAATATAGATATCCAGTGGTGCGTTGTGTTGATTTCTAAGAGATTTGTCCAATATCTTTCAATGTATCCGCAAAAATCGCAACTTTGTAATCGCTTAGGGTTAGGGTTAGGGTTAGGGTTAGGGTAAGAGTTGGTGCCCAGATGCTCCAAATTCTCAATATAGATATCCATAGGTGCGATGTGTTGATTTCCAAAGAGATTTTTCCGATATCTTTCATCGTATCCGCAAAAATCGCAACTTTGTAATCGGTAAGGTTCGGGTTAGGGTAGGAGTAAGGGCCCAGAATCTCCAAGTTTTCAATATAGATATCCAGAGGTGCGATGTGTTGATTTCCAAAGAGATTTTGTCGGTATCTTTCATCGTATCCGCAAAAATCGCAACTTTGTAACCGGTTAGGGTTTGGGTTAGGGTAAAGGTAAATGTAAGGGCAAAGATTCTCCAAGTTTTCAATATTGATATCAATAGTTGCGATGTGTTGATTTCCAAAGTGAGTTTTCCTATATCTTTTACCGTATCTGCATAAAATCGCAACTTGTAATCGGTTAGTGTTGGGGTTACGGTTAGGGTAAGAGTTGATGCCCAGATGCTCCAAATTTTCAATGTAGATCTCCAGAGGTGCGATGTGTTGATTTCTAAACAGATTTTGCAATATCCTTTACCGTATCCGCAAAAATCGCAACTACTGTAACCGGTTAGGGTTGGTGTAAGAATAAGAACGTAGAAGCTCAGACTTTTCAATATACATATCCAGAGGTGCGATGTGTTGGTTTTCAAAGGAATTTTTCTGATATCCTATATCGTATCCGCAAAAATCGCATTTTCTGACAGGTTAGGGTTGGGGTTAGAGTCAGTGTAATTTTTACCGCCTAGATGTTCCAATTTTTTACCCTATAGATATCCAGAGGTGAGATGTTTTGAATTCCAAAGAGATTTTTCCGACATCCTTTACCGTATCCGCAAAAAATCGCAATTTTGTAACCGCTTAGGGTTGGGGTTAGGGTTAGGGTAAGAGTAAGGGACCAGAATCTCCAACTTTTCAATGTAGATATCCAGAGGTGCGATGTGTGTTGATTTCCAAAGAGATTTTTTCCGGTATCTTTCATCGTATCCGCAAAAATCTCAACTTTGTAACCGGTTAGGGTTGGGGTTAGAGTTAGGGTTAGGTTAAGAGTTGGTGCCCAGATGCTCCAAATTTTTAATGTAGATATCCAGAGGTGCGATTTGTTCATTTCCAAAGAGATTTTTCCGACATCCTTTACCGTATCCGCAAAAATCGCAATTTTTTAACCGGTTAGGGTTAGGGTTAAGGTTAGTGTAAGAGTTAGGGGATTTGTGTTCCTATTGAATATTTGGAGCAATAGTAACCGCAACAAAAATAAAACAAGCAACCCGCTTTGAAAAAATTACGCACTTTGAAAAAAAATTTCAAATCGCGTTAAATTCGGGACAAGCTCAATGCACTTTGAAATTTTTTTCAAAGTGCGTTAAAAAATTGTTCAGCTCAACGCACTTTGAAAAAAATATTTTATATATTATATAAATATATATTTTTTATTTCAAACAGCGTTAATAAACACCTGTGACAACCCACTTTGAAAAAATTACGCACTATGAAAAATTTTCTTCTCAACCATAAAACATCTTTCAACAATTTTCATGGAGCTCTTCTTTACTGGAGACCCGATAATAACCAACAGGAATAAACGTGCACTAGGCAGTTTAATAGACAGTACTTTCAAAATGGCAAAGCACACACACACACACACACACACAGAGAGATCTTTAGATTTTATTAAAAGAAAACGAATTGCCAACTTGTCAACCTGTCTACTTGCCTATTTGTCAATTTGGTGTGTGTTTGTGTGTGTAGTGTGTGTGTGTGGTAATATAAACAGGTCTGGAATACAACTATAAACGACATGAGAAGAGTTTAGACCCTTGATAGTTTAGCAGTCAGGACGTCGGAACAATGGCAATTATAGCCGATATAACTGCAATTGATGTAGCAGGCAAAATTAATAATGCGCTTTACTACATGAAAAATGGGAGGTTTGGCGCGTGTGGGACCCCTATATGTAGTTACTACCACAAATGTAGTAACTACCACAAATGTAATAAAAAAAGTGTCACATATGTAGTATCGAACCACAAATGTAGTAAGTTTACAAATGTAGTAAATGTTTTTCACAAATGTAGCAAAATTTTACCACAAATGCAACAACTAAAAAAAAAATAAAGTGTAATTTTTTTCACAATTGGTAATGTCTCGGCTAGTCATGGTTCATGTATATGTGAACAGTCATTTTCAGCTGTGACAAGGGAGTTCCGAGATGAATGTCACGTCCCCAGGATATTTATTAGTCGCCGCTTCGAAGATATAATTTTTTGATTTGTTATTAGTCACCCCCGCCCCATCTTCGATGGGTTGAATTTTATTTATTTGTTATGGTATGTTTAATAATCTAATTTCTGTTACGGAAGGTAATTTTCGTGTGTGAGAGATCATTGGTTCGAACTCCTGCAGGATCTGACCAAGACTTCAAATTATATTGTGAAATGAAAGCCATTGGGGTAATTTGACTAACACTAGGTATTACGAAAATAAAGTCACGGTTCTTTCGGATGGAAAATAAACGAGGTCCCGTGTAACAATAGGCTTGACACAATTAAGAACCCTGCTATAAAATGCCATCAGCACAGCGCAACGCAAAGGCAAAATTTCTGGCAAATTGTTTTCACCTTCACCTAAAGCCGTTATGTTTAAATAAAAATTAAAAAATTTTTAAAAATCTCTGTGAGCAACCTCACATACCTAGCGCTCTAAGTCAAATCCTGCCATAACCGTAACCACGTAAATTTCAGCGGGGCAGAGTGAAACGTGAACTAGACCTGTAATACATAGTGGTAGAGTACTAGACCAACTTGCAAAAAATCAGTTCAATACCTGCAAGTATTTTGGAAAGAAGTTCGAAAAAACTGTTCTTGCAGACTTCCCAAATTTCCCTAAAAGCAACAGAGAACTCGTTCTGTAATATTGGTGTAATATCTACAAGCGTTTCGAAAAAAAAACTGTGGTAAACTGTTATTTGAATCAAATTTTCAAACACAAAGGTTCGGAATCGTAAAACTATGCGGTTCGGAACAAAATGTTAACTTGATCTGCAACATGTTATGGTTGACTCGCATTAAAGAAATCGCCCTAATATATTTATCTGCAAGTGTTTAGGAAAAATGCGGAAAACTGATGACGGACTGATGGACGGACGGAGGGACTGGAAAACAGCATCATACCTCCTGAAACTTGAGTTGCGTGGAGTATAATAATAAATATCCTACTTGATTCTGCCAAAATACAGAGTGCCCATCAAAACTAAATGCACTTTACAAACCGAAGCATATTGAAAACAAGAGACCGATGAGTATTAATTATCACTCATCCCATAATACATTACAAAATTATATAGTTTTATATTACATATAAAACTGACATCACGATAAGATGTTATGTTGATCATTATGTAATGTATTGCTTTATGTGACACTAATATAAAAACAATGAAATTAGCAATATATACACATATTTTTGTTTGGTGGTTTGGTTTAATGAAAGTCACTTCTATTGGAACCAAAGCCACTTCTAACGGGATAAAATTTCTATCGTCTAACGCGTATTTCGTGTTAAAAGTCACTTCTGTTGGGTTAGAATGTACCTTAAATGTTGATTTCTTACGCCGACAATTCAATAATTTTGTCACTAAATATAGCAGTTTTCATTCACTACATTTGCGGTAAAAAATTATTACTACATTTTTGGTTCGTTAGTAACTTTGAGGTAGTTACTACATATAGACATATAGGGTCTCACAGCCCGCCATAAACCGGTTAACCACACCACCCTTTATATCGAATCGTACCATGATGGCAACGGGCCTTAAATTTTTATTGTATTGTCTTCTGTTGTTGGTGGGTTTTTTTTTTGGGGGGGGGGGGGGGAAGCTGTTACTGTCCAGTTCCACAATTTTTAGACATCTTTAACACCAATTAAATATTTGTTTCTTTTTTTGAACATACAACTCGGAGCACCTTTCAAATCTGTCTGGATATCCGGGCTTTTTTTCTTACACATATTTGCAAGCTATTTAGTTTCTTGAGAAAGGAATACACATTGGTATTGTTTGTGTGAATTTATGTGTTTAATGGCCAAATTTATATATTCCATGTTTCAAATTTGAACTAAATCAGACAACAAATAAGACTAAAACGGCAGATTATATAGTAACGGCGGGTATCTTGGATATGGCACCGGAACGCCAAACACAACTTTTAATCTTTAAAAACCATGGGCCTTCCACACCAAATTTGTTTCAAATTGGCCCAGTGGTTTCATTGTAAATATACATGGTTTACGATCAGGATATATATGGTATAGGTGCTACATATCGCAAAGATAGGTGTTTCCAACAATTTCCCTCTTCCACACTCGACACCCTAGGCTGCGAACCACATTTGAAATTGGTTTTCACATTCTGCGACATACAGACGCTATTAGTTATGTTGGTTAAAACTTGTGTTGGCTGTTCAATCACAAATGAAAATATGCGTTGGACGAAGTGAAATAAATTTAAATGTACCTCATTAACGCAGTTTGATTTTTTTTCAATTCGCGTTGAACTGCCCGCATTTAACGCAGTTTGAAAAACAATTCAAAGTGCGTAATTTTTTCAAAGTGGGTCGAATTTTATATGTACTCATTAACGCACTTTGAATAATTTTTTCAAAGTGCGTTGAGCTGAAACATTTTTAACGCACTTGAGCGTTGAGCGTTTCCCGAATTTAACGCGATTTGAATAAAAATTTTCAAAGTGCGTAATTTTTTTCAAAGTGGGTTGCTACAAAGCTTTGAGGATGAAAATAAAGAAAAAAATATGTAGTTTTGTTTTTTTTCGTGGTTTTCAAAGAAAAAATATATTATATATATATTTAAAAAGTATTTATATGTATTTTTGTACTTTCTGAAAGCAAAATTGTCAAATGTTATATTATATATAGAAATAATTTGCTAAATGTTTCCTCTACCCCAATTTTCCTAAATTTTCGTCAAAATCACGTCAAACTCATATATTAACTTGTGTACAAACTCACGTGTGTTTACTTGTGTAAATCTCGCACAGTTACTTATGTACAAAGTCACATATTCACTAGTGTAAAGACTCACATATTCACTTGTGCACACTCACATATTAACTTGTGTATAACTCACATATTCACGTGTGTACAAACTCACATATTATTTGTGTACAAACTCACATATACACGTGTGTACAATCTTACATATTAATTAGTGTATAAACTCACATATTAACTAGTGTAAAACTCACATATTCACTTGTGTACAAACTCACATATTTATTTGTCTACAAGTTCACGCATTTTTAGTTGTGCACACACTCGCATATTTACCTGTATACAAACTCAGACATTTACTTGCGTAAATTTTATTTGTATACAAGCTCACATAGTTACTTTTATACAAGCTCAGAATTTCACTTGTATACAAGCTCACATATTTATTTGTATAGAAGCTCACATATTAATTTATATACAAGCTCACATATTAACTAGAGTACAAACTCACCAATTACTCACATATTTACTTGTATACAAGCTCACATATTTACTTGTATATAAATTCACATATTAACTAGTGTACAAGCTCACATATTTATAACATATTTACTCACATATTCACTTGTGTACAAACTCGCATATTAATTAGTGTACAAATTCACATATTTATTTGTATAAAAGCCCACGTATTTAATTGTTTACAAACCCATATTTATCACATATTTATTTGTATACAAGCTCAAATATTCATCACATATTTATTTGTATACAAGCTTACGTATTTACTTGTATACAAGCTCACATATTCACTTGTATACAAGCTCACATATATACCTGTATACACGATCACATATTTACTTGTATACAAGCTCACATATGTACTTTTATACAAACTCGCATATTATACAATTATGGACTTTTTAGTGGTTGTATATGGTTTGACATTCACCGGACAAATAATTATTGATCGAGGCGACAGCCGAGGTCAATATTTATTTTTACCGGTGAATATTACACCATATACAACCACTAAAAAGTCCATAACTGTTTTATTATATAATTTTGGCCACTGTGGCACTTCGGTTGACAATGTTTTCTCAAATATGTGACAAGGCAATCTAACTATTTTACCGATGTTAGATTCCCCTGCCCACCCTAGTTGAAACCGGCAGATCACACTAAAATTATCCCTCATTAATTAGATCGATCTGACTTTTTAAATCTTTTAAATCTTATTCTATGAAAAAAGGCAAAATTGATAATGCCATAAGGTCAACGTTCTATGAAAAAATAACAAACATCCCGGATGAGACACAATCACTTGTGCACACTTAATTGATGACGTTCTAATCATTTTACGGAGAACGTCAACAAAAATCGATGACTTGATGATTTGATATTCACCGGAAAATCCGTGGTATATCATGTGAGATCCAATGGTCACGTGTTACCGTTTTAGCCAATCATAAAGATGGAATTTATTCATTATATTATAATATCACATATTTAGTCGAGTACAAACTCACATATGTACTTGTATACAAATACATATTTATCACATATTTATTTGTATACAAGCTCACATATGTACTTGTATATAAACTCACATATTTATCACATATTATTTGTAAACAAGCTCACATATTTACTTGTATAAAAGCTCACATATTTACTTTATACAAACTCAAACATTTATCACATATTTACTTGTGTACAAACTCAAATATTTACTCGTGTACAAACTCAAATATTTACTCGTGTACAAACTCAAATATTTACACGTGTACAAACTCACTTATTCACTTGTGTAAAAATCACAAATTTATCACATATTTATTAGTATACAACAGCACATACGAGTATTTACTTCTGTACAAACTAACAAGTGAATCGCATATTATTTATTTGTGCACAAACTCACATAGTCACTTGTGCACATACTCACATATTTATTTTCGTACAACTTCACACATTTTTAGTTGTGCACACACTCGCATATTTACCTGTATACAAACTCAGACATTTACTTGCGTACACACTCATAATTTGACTTGTGTACAAACTCACATGTTTACTTGTGAACAAACTCATATATTTTCTTCTGTACAAACTAAAACATTCACTTGTGTACAAACTCACAAGGGAATCACATATTTATTTGTGTACAAACTCTCACATTTACTTGTGTACAAACACACACATTTACTTTACTTTCGTGGTTTTCAAAGAAAAACATTATATTGACATATCTATTATTTAAAAAGTATTTATGTGTATTTTTGTACTTTCTGAAAGCAAAATTTGTCAAATGTTATATTATATATAGAAATAATTTGCTAAATGTTTCCTCTACCCCAATTTTCCTAAATTTTCGTCAAAATCACGGGAAAGAATATTCTCTACTGAATGACTTTGTTTTATTACTTACATGGTCATATTTCTCAATATTTTTATTCATTTTCATCAATTCTTTTGAAATAAAACACAATAAAAGTTAAACATACAAATTTATTTATGTACTATAAAATCTGGACTGTTTTTTGATCTCAAAATACACTATGACACTATACCATGACTATACAAATCCAGTTTAGTGGTTCTTTCAGATTCTTTTACACTTTTACAATAATAAGAACAGGAGCAAATTAAAATAATAACACTATCAAAATTGTACTACATGTTTCTGTATCAAATGATATATTGCTAAGAGTTCTAGTTTGTCGTCTGTCCTTTAAGCTAACAAGGCTTTCTGTTACTTTAAATGTTATTTGAAATGGGTTCAGATCTGTCTAGGTTTTTATGGGAATTTGACAATAAAATATAAAATTAAAGTTTCATTGTTGTTATCATACTGGTAAATATTGTGACTTGTAGCATGAAGTGTTGTTCCATCTTTAGTACTTTCAGAAAAATCTAAATTGTCCAAAGCACACTGTATAAACAGGCTGGGTTTAAGAATGATTGGAATAAAAAGTCCGGCTTCAGATATTTGTTAATCCACTTCTAAAGCTATCTATAGTTGAAATATGCTTTTGAGCGTTTATCATAGCTGATACAATGTCAAAATTTATTACTCTTACTGACTCCCAGATTGCGTTAGGATGTGTATAGCTAGTCCAACACTATTAGGCATAGGTAGGTTTCTGACACTTGTCATAATATCAGTTGCTACATTTAGAACAGTTTGATACTGTTTTTTAGTCAAAACAATTTTTCCTGTGCTATCTTGTTCACATTCTGTATTTGTCATCATCCATGCAATGTAATTTATAAATCTGTTGGAATACTTTTTTATGTTTTTTTTTTTCAGGAAATTTCCATCACATATGAATCAGTTTTTGAAATTTAATACCTGTCTGTCGTTTGTCTGGCCGACACTAAGCAGTTTGCTACATTTCCCAAAGTAAGTGTTTTGCAGTGGCATACAAATATCGGAATTAACCGACATTGAAAGACTTTGGTACTTTTCTCCAGCATCGCTTTCACTTGAATCATCCATTCACTCTTCCTTTGGTTTGGTTCTCCCGTTTACTTTGCTGACAGAGTGCATAATTCACTTTCTGTTATATCTGAGCCACACACTATACAGGTCCGTTCAAAAAGTAACGTCACACAGCTTGTTTCTGTATTTAAGAAGAACTAAAGATTTACGATGACTTATTTTATTTAAAATAACGGCTATTATACATTCAAAAATACATAACTAAGAGTTATATAGTTCATACTATTGCTTTGATGACAGCCATTATTAGTTTTTTTTACACTTTATCTTTTACCAGTGACTTTGCATGGAATTTCAAAGAGTAGATTTGATCTAGAATTATCCAAAGCTACGTTCTTCCTTAAATTATTCCACAAATTTTCTATGGGATTCATGTTCGGTATATTTTGAGTTTGTATAAAATTTTGTGTCAACTTGGAAGAATACAACTATAAACGGGCAACCAAAATTAGAAAAGAAAATGAACCAAAACTACACGATACGAAATACAAACGAAACAAATTCATTATTCATGTTTATAAAGTGAAAAAAATTATAATCAGGCTGACCTTATTCCAATTTTTCCATATAATCGTCGAATTCTTGTAATTCTGCCTAGGACGAGCTACCAATAATTTTTGAAATTTCAGCCCAACATTTTTATAAAAATTTGCACCATAGATCAACTATTTCTAATATATTCATCTTTGAAATGAGAAATATATTTAAAGTGTTTAACTGTTTGAAGAAAATAGTTTAATTTTATGGATTTTGGCATTTAAACAATTTGAATTTAACCAATCACTTGACATCATGGTTTTTTGTCAACAAGTGGATAAAACATTGTTTATACGTAATTTTATTTCTTTAAAACAGGTAAATCTTTATTTGTAACACATACTGCAGTAAAATAATGAAACAATTGTTTTTTTATTCTTCACAAAGGGTGACGTAACTTTTTAAACGGGCATGTACTCTATTTACCTCTCTGGATTATTATCTGGACGTTGTTTTTCAAGAAAAGAATTTGAATTCTCCGGCATTCTGGACCATAAACACTAAAATAAATAGAATAAATAGTCTTTGTTTGCCTCCATAACATCTTTTAAATCAAAAACATACTATTCCATGCCATAATCACAACCCAGAAGCAAAGTAAAAACTTTGAAACTGGCATGTTGGTTAAACATGTGTACTTGAACCAGAGAAGTGAGACGGGTGCTCCGAAAGTATAATCACTTCTTGTTTAGCTAGTTTCACCCGCCACGTGTGTAATCATGAAACATTAGACAGTATATATGCATATATACAAATATGTCCAGTAGATAAAGTAGATAACCCTATAAATATAATTTCACTTATCGTCTCTCTAGCATCTACAGTTTGACATATGACACACTTTGAAACATCAGTTTTCATTGAAGCAGTATTCATCCTGACAAATCATAACAAAATATTCATCAAAATAACAAAATCATTAATTAATAAGTTGTAAATATAAAATTTCATATGATTAGGGATAATTTAACTATTCAAATACCTTTTCTGGAATTTGGCAGAAAAAGTAGAAAATGGGGGTAGGGGAAATATTTTGTTGAATAACTATGCCTATGATATATTTTGAAACTCAATTTTTACTTTTGGAAGGAGAGGAACTAAATTTTAAACATATTTGTATCAAGTAAAAGTATCTTTGGTGTTTACTTTTAATCATGTGCTATTAGAATCGAACGGCAAATATCGAAAATACATTAAGAAAATGTTTTTTTTTTTTTGCTATCTTAATCAAATTTCTAAATAATATCTGCTAGAACACACGGTCATGTGTAATTAATCAATAATGTGTTATTAGTTTGATCCATTTACACTCACATTTAAATACAAAAAGATATTTGAATAGCTTTTGGGTGTATTTTTAAAATAAACACATTTTAATATTGTCTTCCTTTTTGCTGCTACAATGTTGCGCAAGAGAATTGAAATGTCCAACATTGGTTTTCATACAT
This sequence comes from Anadara kagoshimensis, assembly GCA_021292105.1. Taxonomy (NCBI): domain Eukaryota; kingdom Metazoa; phylum Mollusca; class Bivalvia; order Arcoida; family Arcidae; genus Anadara; species Anadara kagoshimensis. The sequence goes on from CM037867.1 coordinate 44,009,532, forward strand.
GGTACTGTCATGGTATAACCTTAAAAATTTTTATAGCAAGCTGTGCATCATTTGTCAAAATTTAATACTCTGGCTCTCTGACTATTTGATTTAAGAATGGAATTGGTTCCTCGGCTATTAAAAAAGATTCGTTGTCTAAATATTATGTTTTGATGGACAAATGTAAACAATCATGTATTTGAGAATAACAAATACTACTCAAATCTGTAAATAAACATTGACAGCACTGCATCGAACACCGTGGCCCAAGACAAAGGTGATGTATTTGTTGGATACGTCTACCGAAAACGAGCAGCATGGACAATTGGAAATATCGGTCGCAAGTCGTCGCGAAATGGTGTTCTCAATTACTTACAAGCCGAAGGGATACACGTATCACAGCTTGTATTCTTTTGAAGTAAATGAGGACGCATTTCGGCTTAATTAAACGCACCAGCCGAACAGGCAAGTATCGCTGAGAAACATATTGCTTAATACAAATGTATATTGTTAGATAATTTTGACATCCGCCTAACTGTAGAGGTAGCTGGATATGACGAGGAAACACTCACTTTTAGGAAGAGAAACTGAAATTTCATAACAGAGCTGATACGAAATTATTCCAATCTATCTGCTTCACAGCACCTAGTGTTTACATGAAATGATATAACATTTGAGCCGTTCCATGCGAAAACTTACAACTTGGACGTTACGTCACAATTGAGAAAAATCGCGATGAAGTTAAGTCACAAACACGGAAGTCAAATGCAAGTTTTGTGCGACAATTTACTTGACGTTTTTAGAACGAGTTAAAATAAACTATTTTTTCGGATTGATTTGAAGTGTTGGGCGTGGTAAGATATGACAACGGGAGGAAAGACAGATAAGGTTGAGTTATTTAATTCATCTATATGTTTTTACAACATTTATAAATGCTGATTAAAAGAAGACTGTGAACGAGCACTCAGCACGGCGATGTATTTTGATTATAGAAATGAAATGTATTAATATATTTAGAAACTGGTATTGGTCACGTTTTATAAAGTGTTATATCAATATTAATGAAAAACTACAAAATTAAATACAAATATCCTCCCAATTTTATCTATATGAGAGAGAGAGAGAGAGAGCTGGGAGAGCAAAATGTGTGTATCGCACGGGGTTTATCTGACCTCTCGAATAATATACAATATCTTTATTAAAATTTGTTTTCCGATTTTATGTCTCTTCAAGGGAGAGGTAGAAATTATTAATAACTATGAACTTTAACAAAACCCAGACCAGTACAACTGTAAATGTAAACAAATAAAGAGTGACTGGCCTTTGCAGTGACATAATGAATTTTATACATTGCATACCATTGCATACGAATGTGGGCCTGGTGGTGTAATGGATAAGACCATGGACTGAAAGTTTTTATTAAACACAGGTTCCGGGAGTTCGAATCCCAACCGGCATGGTTTTTGTTTTTATTAATATTATTAATGAAATACCGGTTGCATGATAGGATCCGCCATAATAAGGTATAAGGCATCTAGAGTAAACACAACAAAAAGAGGAGAGAGACAAATAACAGCACCATATTTTCCCAACGCTATGCCATCAGAGAAGTTGTTTCAAGCTACATGATCATTATCATTTATGTGAAGAATAAGGAAAATACTCCAAAACCTCACGGGAATAAATTCCAAAAACCTCGCAATGATATTTATACGGTTTCTTTTAAAAACCATATGTACAAATGCATGATGTACATATATATACGTGAAAAAAAAAACATTTAAATCTAGTCACTTGCGCATGCTGTTCTATGGAATGCACTGGAACGTTTTGAACATTCCTTGACGAAACACCCAAAACGCCCACATCTATATAGTTTTTATGGGCAAAACGGAAGTAATACAGTACATGTTATGGTGTATGGAAAGTCGTATCTTATATTTAAAGAAGATTTACGTTTCCTTATTACCTTCTTTTTGTTGCCATAGGAAGATTTCCAGATTTCAAAAACTATAGAAAAGGTATGTGGCAATTGTGAAAAAGTTTCAGAAAGTAATAGCTGATGTGCATATATAAAACGAGAGGTTTCAAGCAGTTGATGCAGTGCTTTTTCACATAATTGCTGTAAAAAAGGAAAATGGTGTTTTAAAGACCTGTTTTACAACTATCCGAAATCTAAATACCAAGCGTACAATGTCCAGTTACCCCTTTTGTCAGTGCCAAAACGCACATGTAACTTTTGACTTCGCACAGAGTGTATCTTTACCGTATTTACCGGGACGGAAGCTTAGTTGGTAGAGTGCTTTCTTCGTATGTGAGAGGTCGTGGGTTGGAATCCCGACAGGGTCTGACAAATACTTGAAAAATGTTAGTAACTGTTATCTTACCAAGCCTTTGGCATTTAGAAATGAAAGTCAGAGTCCTTCGGTAAAAAACCCTTAAAACCGACCCCGTGTCACGGCAGGCGTGGATCGTTACAACCCCTCCCTGTACATTATCCTTAGAAATTCAATTCAAACTTCATTAACTCTAAACCACTGGAGGTGGCGCAAGAGGTATATTTTCAAATAACATACACTGCAAAGGTATAATAATATTCTACCACTTCCCTAATAGCTTGGCACGTCCTCGGTATAAGTGAAAATTCTTGACTGGAACGTAAATCCCCTTTCAATCAATCAGTCAACTGCATTTTGATAGACCGATTGATGCACTTTATTTTCTGACACCTCGTAAAATCCATTTTTTATGTTTGTTTTGGTTTTCAGCTGCATCTGAATTCCTTAATAGACGAGAACCAGGCACGGGATGAAGATGGAAAAAAGTACTTAACTCATCATTTATTGAATATATGTATTGGTTCTGATGTTTTGAATTGATACGGACGAATTCCAAATGTATTTTGAAAGACAGAACAAAAATATGTATGCAATGACTTTTTTGAATAGTGCATTTTGGCGGAACTCAACACTGTAGTCAATATTTTAAAAATAATACAGATTGCAGGACATGGACAGGATGTCTATAGGATTTGCGCATTAAAACGCGAATACTGTCGGATCGATGTTGGCACTATTGGACATCTGGCAGAAGTACTGTTACAAAATCAGCATATAACAATGAAACAACATTACATAGGATCCAGAAACGGGAATTGAAAGATAGGAAAACATATTAATCAGCTCATTTCTGATCGAAACGGGGTATATCATTTAATCAGCATTAAATTGAACTGAGATAAAAGCGGAAATTTTCCAAGTATCAAATCATTCAAGCGGTTTCATTAATTAATTAATTATCTATTTATTTTTAACTGTAGAATTATGATGCACATGTTTCATATAATTGGCCACATATACGACAAGACATAAAATACAATGGGTCTCAAAAGAAAACAAAATGCTTTAAGAGTCATTCTCTTAAGAACCAAACTCCTCTGGAAATCGCATGTCACAGATTTTGAAAATATTTTACCTAAACAATGAGTACATATAAGAAAACAAGAAAAAAATCGAACTTAGATTTTTATATATCGTTTTTTTAATGGTAACCAACCACAAAGAGGCCAATCTCGGAATGTCAGTCAATTTTGGGTGCATATCAAATATGCCGCTTGAATATGCCATTAATGATAGTGATCTTGAATATTCAGAACTTTGATGGTCATTCTTTTTTTATTAAAACTGTATGGATTTTACAAGTTTTAATTTATTTTTACTCACTTTTATCTCTGAAAAGCTCTATAAAATGACCTAAACTAGCTGAACTTTGAGATCGATTATTTGAAAACGTGGTTGGTTACCATGGAAACGGCAATTTAAATTTTTGCATGAGGCTTATCATTTTGGTTTTTTTTTGTTTATTAATAATTATATGCAATATCATCAAAATCTGAGACGTGATTTCCAAAATATAGCCAAATCGTCTGGTCCTTACAGAGAATGACTCTTAATAATTGAAAATACTTTTCTTGAATAACAAAACTTTCCGGTGGGTGTCGATATAATATTGAGTTTGTAGGTAGAATAAAAACGAGATTAACATTGATCTAGTAATAAATATTATGAATTTTTATACAGAAGCATCCAATAATTTAATTTAAGGTTTTCCGGTATATAACCTGGTAAATGTTTCTTGAAGATTAGAGACCGTGATGGTTCTGAGACTACCTGTAAAGAGGTCTGTTGATCATGTACCTACCATTAGATCGACCAGATACAGTTGCACCAAGTTGATAAAAATACTTACTTAGATCATGCAGATATTACATGCCCAGCACCCTCAGTAGAGTGACAATCTTTTTGTTAAACGATGTCATAGTATTGACAATTGAAGGCTAAATTGAAAGCACTCATCAACACTTGATCCATACATTGTGACGTCATTTTTACATTTTAGAATTTGTGTTTTACTTTAAAAATTTGCAGACATGTATAAAACATTATGTACTTTTAGAATATATAAAAAACTCAATTTTGAAAATTTGACCAAGTTGTAGGTTTTCGCATGGAACGGCTCAATTTTATTCTACAATTATATTATATGTAAATTACATGTATGTGGATATATCGTTTCATTGTTTTAATTAGTAATTAAGTTATTATGGTTGGTTATTATGTAAGTGTACCTGTAAATAACACTATATGTATCTCTATAATGGAGAAAATAAAGTTTGAATGAATTGAATGGTTTTCTTAGTGGTTGTATTGTGATTATATGGCAAAAGAAGTTTACTATACCATATTCATTATTACTAAAACCCGTTTATCAAAGATTGCGGTCACATTTTACATGACTGCAATTTTTTTTCAAGTGGAATCATATTATTAGGAAGAGATATAATGTACAATTTCAGTCTTTGCTCAAGATCTTATATTCTAACATGATGTGCTTCAGGAGCACCCGCCCAATTTGCTAGTTTCAAAGTTTTTACTTTTGTAAAAGTGTGGACTCCTACTTTCTTTTCTTTAAATTTAAAGATACATTTTGCTATGAGTTTTAATCATTAAAACATAATTGTTGCATAGACACTTGCTTAAATCCTTCACCAAAAGCATATTTGGCCTAAAAAGATTTTTTTCATAATTATTCGCGTTGCTATTTCCGACAGTTTCTAGTGTTATTAAACTTTTTTATTACGTCGATATATATAACAGTCGAGATTCAATGCCTTAATAGGCAAAACCAAAAGAGGCGAAGCCTTTTTCTTATAGTAATAAATGAATAAAATAAGCAATTTATCATATTAGTTAATACCCTAAAGCAGTTCACAAATATTTAAAAATCATCGAAACTTGTTTTATCAATTTGTTGCGTTTATTTTTGCTCGAAATCTTCGTTAGAAGCACAAATTAGAATATATTGGATAGATTATCGGTATTTCCGATAGTTTTTTTTTGTGTTCAAATGTGCCATGGCAATACAGCAATGCCTATATAACAAATTACAAGTACAAGAGTACAAGAGATTAAACAAAAACTCATTTTCCACACTAATGTTAAATAAAAATGCAAATTGTCAAATAAAATCACCAAACATTCTACATATTTTTGTTTTATAATTTTGTTGGGAACAATTATGTTTTTTTTTAAAAACTTATGGGCAAGCAAGTGCCAAAATAATGAATTTTTGACTTTTTCGTATTTTTGGGTGGGGAAACATAATAATTTGCTACGATATTGAGGTTATATTATGTTTCCACGTTTTGTAAGTGTTTTATCTAGAGGCTTTATAAAATATATAGTTTGTCTGATTTAATGCATAGACAACAAATTTACAAGAATCGAAAGACTGTAGATAAAAACGCATTTTACGGCATCGATTGTATTGATTTTTTAAAAATTTTGACACAAAATCGGATAATTGTCAGGATATTTTGCATTTTAATCTATCATGTGTCCACAACAAAAGATAGAATGAACATTTTTGTGTTGTTTTTGCCACAAGTTGCTTCAAAATCTGGAATTTTTAGTTTTCCCCAAAATTTAACATTTGCAGAGACTTTTCTTCAAAAACTATTTCTCATTAAATAAATCGGAAACGATTTGACGCGTAAGAAATTGGTTTTCAGTAACTAGGGACATTTTCCTACCAGTAATCAACCTTCAAACCGTTTGACCTCTTTCACCCGGATATCAGTGCATGACTTGAACTAATACCTTTGTCACTCAGAACTGGATTAAGCATTGCTACTTGACTTTTACTTTTAAAACTCTATCTGAGTTTATCTGATTTTAAACTCCACATTTCTTTTCTCTCGTTGGGCATTCTTGAGTGGAAATAATTCTGTTTGTTGTCGCTCCTTAGTTGATAAACGAGTACCCAAACCGTGCTTTTTTGTGTTTGATAGCTCTTGCAAACCTTTTAAGTTTGACCGACTGTACTGACTAGATGAACAAAGATGAGAATTTTTCAATGTAACGTGAATGTAAATTATCCTTTCTTGTTTTTTGTTTGTAATACTTCAACTTCTTGGCAAATCTCAGAATCATTATCTGGAAGGAATAATGGAAACGATTCATATACATCCTCATCGTTTAGTAATGCTGAAGGTCCTTTCAACCTTTTTACATTATGTTCTAATTCTCTGAGAGTCTTGTCGCAGAACCATCAGTATTTTTATCTGAACTGACATAGAACCAATTGTGTAGCTTCTTATGAAACTAATTTGTTGAAGTTCTCTTTCAAGTCCAGAAAAATATCTTCTATGTCACAAGCAAGCATAGCGACACAAAGTTCCAACCTTGGCAATTGTGTCACTACTTTTTGGAGCTACCATTGCATTGCCTAAAACAAACATGTGAAATTCATTGTTTGCTGATTTGACTGCCATATATTTTGCTTCCAATTCCGATGCATCATTGTAGATACAAGAATACTCGGTCGATTACCGAATGCGTGTACATCCATCTGATAGTCTATTAAAGGATTGTTCATATCAGTATTCTCAAACCACGCATGATATTCCTGAACAAAAAAATTGTAAAATATTTATTACAGTTATTGACTCTTTCTTGAATCTAAACAGTAAACCTAGAAGATCGTTTTGTGAGGTTCGGATCCGTAAGCTATATGACATTAAATGATATGCCTTCAAGCTTAGCCGACGAGTGAAATACTATCTAATCCCAGGTTCTTCGGATGATATACTCAAAAGACAGAGATGTACATGTACCTTACAATGATATAATGTATATTACATTTTGTAAAGATAACCCAACTATTCCATCATAGCACCTATCCTTTGATCTAAACAATGACGTGCTTGTGGCATATTTTGACCCTTAAGAATGAATATATCACGATCGTTGTCAATTTCAGGAATGAAATCTGCTAGATTATATAAAATGTGCATTTTGCCGTGCAATCTCAGGTGTAGGTAATTTATTCCGTCTGTCCGGAATACTTTTGAAAATCGAAATTTTCAGTTCCAGTTCAGTATTTCAATCTTCATGTCGTATTACACAACCTTTCGTTTGATGACTTTGAGTCCCGAGTTTCCCTGAACACGATATCAAAGGGGAAGTGTCCATACAAACAAAATTGATTGAATAACTCTGAACACCATAAGTAGCTATTTTTCTGGACATCTTATATTTCATATGCTTTAATTACATTGTCTTAAGCATCTTTATGAAGAATATAATCCTTAACTAGTTACCAGGTCAACATTGTTTCCTATATGATGGTCATCGATTGTATGTAATATTATGGTTATCATTGCTTGTTATATTATGGTTATCATAGTTTGTTATATTATGATTATTATTGTATATTATATTATGGTTATCATTGTATGTTATATTATTGTTAAATTGTATGTTATATTATGAGTATCGTTGTATGTTACTGTATGTTTTTTTATGGTTATCATTGTATGTTATATTATGCTTATGGTTGTATTTATTATTATGGTTATCATTTTATGTATTAATATAGTTATTATTGTATGTATAATTATGGTTATCATTGTTTGTTAAATTATGGTTGTTATTGAATGTTATATTATGGATATCATTGTATGTTATATTATGGCTATTGTAGTATGTAATATTATGGTTATCTTTGTATGGTATATTAAGGTTATTCTAGTATGTAATATAATAGTAATCATGGTATGTTATATTATGGTTATTATTGTATGTTATATTATGGCTAACATTGAATGTAATATTAAGGTTATCGTTGTATGTTATATTATGGTTATTGTTTAATGTAATATTATGGTTATCATTGTATTTGATATTATGAATAACACTGTATGTTATATTATGGTTATCATTGTATGTTATATTATTTTTTATCACTGTATGTTTTATTATGGTCATCGTTGTATGTAATATTATTGTTATCATTGTATGTTATATTAAGGATCGTTGTATGTTATATATTATGGTTATCATTTTATGTTATATTTTGTTTATCATTGCTTGTTATATAATGGTTATCATTGTATATTATATTATTGTCATTCTAATATGAAATATTATGGTTATCAATGTATGTTATATTATTGCTATCGTTGCATGGTATATTATGGTTAACATTGTATGTTATATTATGTTATCAAAGTATGTTATAAGATGGTTATCACTGTATGTTATATTATGGTTATGATTCCATGTTATATTATGGTTAACAAAGTATGATATATCATGGTTATCATTGTTTGTTATATTATGGTTATCATTGTATGTTATATTATGGTTATCATGTATGTTATATTATGGTAATTGTTATATGTTATATTATGGAAATTGTTATATGTTATATTATGGTTATGATTGCATGTTTATTATTGTTAACATTGTATGTTATATTATGGTTATCATTGTATGTTATATTATGGTTATCATGTATGTTATATTATGGTAATTGTTAAATGTTATATTATGGTAATTGTTATATGTTATATTATGGTTGTTGTTATATGTTATAGTATGGTAATTGTTCCCTGTAATATTATGGCTATTGTAATATGTTATTATGGTTATTATTGTATTTTATATTAAGGTTATTCTAGTATCTAATATTATTGTTATCATTGTATGTAATATAAAGGTAATCATGGTTTGTTATATTATGGTTATTATTGTATGTTTAATAATGGCTATCATTGAATGCAATAGTATTGTTATCGTTGTAGGTTATATTATGGTTGTCGTTTAATGTTATATTATGGTTATCATTGTATTTTATATTATGGTTATCATTGTACGTTATATTATAGTTATCATAGTATATTATATCATAGTTATTAATGTATGTTATAACATGGTTATCATTGTATGTTATATTATGGCTATCATTGTATGTTGAATTATTGTTATTGTTGTATGTTGTATTATGGTTGTCATGGTATGTTATATTATGATTTACATGGTATGTTATATTATGGTTATTGGTATATGTTGTATTATGGTTAACATTGTATGTTATATTATGGTTATCACTGTATGTTATACTATGGTTATACAAACAATGATAACCATATTATAACAAAGAACGATAACCATAATATAACATACTATGATAACCATTATATAACATACAATGATAACCATAATATAACATACAATGTTATCCATAATATCACATACAACGATAACCATAATATTACATTCAATGATAGCCATTATATAACATATTAATAACCATAATATAACATACAATGATAACCATAATATACATAACATACAGTGATGACCATAATATAAGATACATTGATAGCAATAATATTTCTATTAGAATGACAATAATATACCATACAATGATAACCATGATATAACAAGCAATGATAAACACAATATAACATAAAATGAAAACCATAATATAAGATACATTAATAACCATAATATAACAGACAATGATAACTATAATATAACATACAGTGTTAACCATAATATCACATACAACAATAACCATAATATAATATACAATGATAACCATAATATATCATACAATGTTAACCATAATATAACATATAACAATAACCATAATATAAAATACAACGATAACCATATTCTAACATAATATGCTTTGATAACCATAATATAACATACAGTGATAATCATAATATAAAATACCATGGTATTTATAATATAACATACCATGACAACCATAATACAACAATAACAATATTTCAACAAACAATGATATCCATAATATAACATACAATGATAACCATGTTATAACATACTTTAATAACCATGATATAATATACTATGATAACTATTATATAACATACAGTGAAAACCATAATATAACATACAACGATAACCATAATATAACATACAATGATAACCATAATATAACATACAATGATAACCATAATATAACACACAATGAAAAACTTAATATAACATACAATGATAACCATAATATAACAAACAATGATAACCATAATATAACATACAATAATAACCATAATATAACAAACAATGATAACCATAATATAACATACAGTAATAACCATAATATAACATACAACATTAACCATATTATAAGATTCAATGATAAACACAATATATCAAGCAATGATAAACACAGTATAACATACAGTGAAAACCATAAAATAACATACAATGATAACCATAATATAACAAACAACGATAACCATAATATAACATACAGTGAGAACTATAATATAACATACAACGTTAACCATAATATAACATACAATGATACCCATAATATAACATAAAACGATAACCATAATATAACATACAATGATAACCATAACATTACATTCAATGATAGCCATAATATAAGATACAATGATTACCATTATATTACATACAATGATAACCAAAATGTAACAAACAATGATAACCATCATATAAAATACAATGATAACCATATTATAACAAAGAACGATAACCATAATATAACACACTAGAATAACCATAATATAATATACAACGATAACCATAATAATACATTCAATGATAGCCATTATAAAACATAATAATAACCATAATATAACATACCATGATAACCACAATTTTACATACAATGATAACCATAATATTTCATACAAGAATAACCATAATATAACATACAATGATAACCATAATATAATATACAACGATAACCATAATATAACATACTATGATAACCATAATATAACATACAATGATAACCATAATATAACATAAAACGATAACCATAATATAACATACTAGAATAACCTTAATATAACATACAATGATAACCATAATATAACAACAATGATAACCATAATATAACATACAGTGATAACTATAATATAACATACAACGATAACCATAATATAACATACAATGATAACAATAATATAACATACAACGATAACCATAATATAACATACAATGATAATTATAATATAACATACAATGATAACCATAATATAAGATACATTGATAACCATAATATTTCATATTAGAATGACAATAATATAACATACAATGATAACCATAATATAACATACAATGATAACAATAATATAACATACAACATTAACCATATTATAACATTCAATGATAATCACAATATAACAAACAATGATAACAATAATATATCAAGCAATAAAAAACACAGTATAACATATAGTAAAAACTATAATATAACATACTATGATAACCATAATATAACATACAATGATAAACATAATATAACATACAATGATAACCATAATATAACATACAATGATACCCTTAATATAACATACAATGATAACCATAATATAACATAAAACGATAACCATAATATAACATACAACGACAACCATAATATAACATACAATGATAACCATAATATAACATAAAATGATAACCATAATATGAAATACAATGATACCCATAATATAACATAAAACGATAACCATAATATAACATACAACGATAACCATAACATTACATTCAATGATAGCCACAAAATAACATACCATGATTACCATTATATTAGATACAATGATAACAATAACATTAGATACAAGAATAACCATAATATTACATACAACTATAGCCATTATATTACATACTACTATAGCCATAACATTACATACTACTATAGCCATAATATTACATACTACTATAGCCATAATATTACGTACAATGATAACCATAATATAACAAACAATGATAACCATAATATAAAATACAATGATAACCATATTATAACAAAGAACGATAACCATAATATAACACACTAGAATAACGATAATATAATATACAACGATAACCATAATATTACATTCAATGATAGCCATTATAAAACATAATAATTACCATAACATAACATACCATGATAACCATAATATCACATACAATGATAACCATAATATAATATACAACGATAACCATAATATAACATACTATGATAACCATAATATAACATACAATGATAACCATAATATAACATACAGTGATAACAATAATATAACATACAATGATAACCATAATATAATACATTGAAAACCATAATATGAAATACAATGATACCCATAATATACATAAAACGATAACTATAATATAACATACAACGATAACAATAACATTACATTCAATGATAGCCACCACATAACATAAAATGATTACCATTATATTACATACAATGGTAAAATAACATTAGATACTAGAATAACCTTAATATACCATACAAGATAACCATAATATTACATACTACTATAGCTATAATATTACGTACAATGATAACCATAATATAACAAACAATGTTAACCAT
>CM037867.1:44023230-44135730 GCA_021292105.1 Anadara kagoshimensis
CCTTATCCTATGTTTGTTGTTTGATATTAGTGACACGTACTACTCTGTCACCTTATCCTAATGTTTGTTGTTTGACATAAGTGACACGTCAACACGGTCACCTTACCCTAATGTTTGTTGTTTGTCACTAGTGACACGTACTTCACTGTCACCTTACCCTAATGTTTGTTGTTTGACATTAGTGACACGTACTACACCGTCACCTTATCCAATGTTAGTTGTTTGACATTAGTGACAAGTACCATACTGTCACCTTATCCTAATGTTTGTTGTTTGATATTAGTGACACGTACTACACTGTCACCGTATCCAATGTTTGTTGTTTGACATGAATGACACGTGTTACACTGTCACCATATCCAATGTTTGTTGTTTGACATTAGTGACACGTACTACACTCTCACCTTATCCTAATGATTGTTGTTTGATATAAGTGACACGTACTATGCTGTCACCTTATCCAATGATTGTTGTTTGACATTAGTGACAAGTACCATACTGTCATCTTATCCTAATGTTTGTTGTTTGACATAAGTGACACGTACTACACTGTCACCTTATCCAATTATTGTTGTTTGATATAAGTGACACGTACAATGCTGTCACCTTATCCAATTATTGTTGTTTGATATAAGTGACACGTACAATGCTGTCACCTTATCCAATGTTTGTTGTTTTACATTAGTGACAAGTACCATACTGTCACCTTATCCTAATGTTTGTTGTTTGTCATTAGTGATACGTACTACATTGTCACCTTATCCTAATGATTGTTGTTTGGCATAAGTGACACGTACTACACTGTCACCTTACCCTAATGATTGCTGTTTTTCATAAATGACACGTACTACACTGTCACCTTATCGTAATAATTGTTGTTTGACATTAGTGACATGTAATGCGCTGTCACCTTATCCTAATGATTGTTGTATGACATTAGTGACACGTACTATAATGTCACCTTATCCTTATGATTGTTGTTTGACATAAGTGGCACGTACTACACTGTCACCTTACCCTAATGTTTGTTGTTTGACATTAGTGACACGTACTACACTGTCACCTTATCCTAATGTTTGTTGTTAGACATTAGTGACAAGTACTACACCGTCACCTTCTCCAATGTTAGTTGTTTGACATTAGGGACAAGTTCCATACTGTCACCTTATCCTAATGTTTGTTGTTTGATATCAGTGACACGTACTACACTGTCACCGTATCATGTGTTTGTTGTTTGACATAAATGACACGTGTTACACTGTCACCATATCCAATGTTTGTTGTTTGACATTAGTGACACGTACTACACTGTCACCTTATACTAATGATTGTTCTTTGGCATAAATGACATGTACTTCAGTGTCACCTTACCCTAATGTTTGTTGTTTGTCATTAGTGACACGTACTATAATGTCACCTTACCCTAATGTTTGTTGTTTGACATAAGTGACACGTCAACACGGTCACCTTACCCTAATGTTTGTTGTTTGTCATTAGTGACACTTACTACACTGTCACCTTAGCCTAATGTTTGTTGTTTGACATAAGTGATACGTCAACACGGTCACCTTACCCTAATGTTTGTTGTTTGTCTTTAGTGACACGTGCTATAATGTCACCTTACCCTAATGTTTGTTGTTTGTCATAAGTGACACGTACTACACTGTCACCTTACCCTTATGTTTGCTGTTTGTCATTAGTGACACGTGCTACACTGTCACCTTACCCTTATGTTTGTTGTTTGTCATTAGTGACACGTATTATAATGTCACCTTACCCTAATGTTTGTTGTTTGTCATTAGTGACACGTACTACAATGTCACCTTACCCTAATGTTTGTTGTTTGTCATTAGTGACACGTACTACACTGTCACCTTACCCTAATGTTTGTTGTTTGACATTAGTGAAACGTCAACACGGTCACCTTACCCTAATGTCTGTTGTTTGACATTAGTGACACGTACTACACTGTCACCTTATTCAATGTTAGTTGTTTGACACAAGTGACACGTACTACACTGTTACCTTATTTAATGTTAGTTGTTTGACATAAGTGACACGTGTTACACTGTCATCTTATCCAATGTTTGTTGTTTGACATTAGTGACACGTACTACACTGTCACCTTATTCCAATGATTGTTATTTGACATAAGTGACACGTACTATACTGTCCCCTTATCCAATGTTTGTTATTTGACATTAGTACCAAGTACTATACTGTCACCTTATCTTTATGTTTCTTGTTCGATATTAGTGACACGTACTACACTGTCACCTTATTCTAATGATTGTTGTTTGATATTAGTGACACGTACTATACTGTCACCTCATATAATGATTGTTTTTTTACATTAGTGACACGTACTACACTGTCACCTTATCCTAATTGTTGTTTGACATAAGTGACACGTACTACACTGTCACCTTATATAATGATTGTTGCTTGACATTACTGACACGTACTACATTGTCACCTTATCCTAATTATTGTTGTTTGACATTAGTGACACCTACTACACTGTTACCTTATCCAATGTATGTTGTTTGACATAAGTGACACGTACTGCACTGTCACCTTATCCAATGTCTGTTGTTTGACATTAGTGACACGTACTACACTGTCACCTTATCCTAATGTTTGTTGTTTGACATAATTGACACGTACTACACTGTCACGTACTACATTGTCACCTTACCCTATATATAGTTGTTTGTCATTAGTGACACGTACTATAATGTCACCTTAACCTATATATAGTTTTTTGTCATTAGTGACACGTACTATAATGTCTCCTTATCCTAATGGTTGTTGTTTGACATTAGTGACACGTACTACATTGTCACCTTATCCTTATCATTGTTGTTTGTCATTAATGACACGTACTATAATGTCACCTTACCCTAATTATAGTTGTTTGTCAATAGTGACACGTACTACGCTGTCACCTTATCCTAATGATTGTTGTTTGAGATAGGTGACACGTACTATAATGTCACCTTATCCTAATGTTTGTTGTTTGATATTAGTGACACGTACTACTTTGTCACCTTATTCTAATGTTTGTTGTTTGACATAAGTGACACGTCAACACGGTCACCTTACCCTAATGTTTGTTGTTTGTCATTAGTGACACGTACTTCACTGTTACCTTACCCTAATGTTTGTTGTTTGACATTAGTGACACGTACTACACCGTCACCTTCTCCAATGTTAGTTGTTTGACATTAGTGACAAGTACCATACTGTCACCTTATCCAAATGTTTGTTGTTTGATATTAGTGACATGTACTACACTGTCACCGTATCCAATGTTTGTTGTTTGACATAAATGACACGTGTTACACTGTCACCATATCCAATGTTTGTTGTTTGACATTAGTGACACGTACTACACTCTCACCTTATCCTAATGATTGTTGTTTGATATAAGTGACACGTACTATGCTGTCACCTTATCCAATGATTGTTGTTTGACATTAGTGACAAGTACCATACTGTCACCTTATCCTAATGTTTGTTGTTTGACACAAGTGACACGTACTACACTGTCACCTTATCCAATTATTGTTGTTTGATATAAGTGACACGTACAATGCTGTCACCTTATCCAATGTTTGTTGTTTTACATTAGTGACAAGTACCATACTGTCACCTTATCCTCCTGTTTGTTGTTTGGCATAAGTGACACGTTCTACACTGTCACCTTACCCTAATGTTTACTGTTTGTCATTAGTGACACGTACTACACTGTCACCTTATCCTAATGATTGTTGTTTGACATAAGTGACACGTACTATAATGTCACCTTACCCTAATGATTGCTGTTTTTCATAAGTGAGACGTACTACACTGTCACCTTATCGTAATGATTGTTGTTTGACATTAAGGACAGGTACTACACTGTCACCTTATCCTAATTATTGTTGTTTGACATAAGTGACACGTACTATACTGTCACTTTATCCAATGTTTGTTATTTGACATTAGTGACACGTACCATACTGTTACCTTATCCTAATGTTTGTTGTTTGACATAAGTGATACGTACTATACTGTAACCTTATCCAATAATTGTTTTTTGAAGTTAGTGACACGTTCTATACTGTCACTTTATTCTAATGCTTATTATTTGACATTAGTGACACGTACTACACTGTCACCTTATCCTAATGATTATTGTTTGACATAAGTGTCACGTACTATACTGTAACCTTATCCAATGATTGTTGTTTGAAATAAGTGACACGTTCTATATTATCACTTTATTCTAATGTTTAATATTTGACATTAGTGACATGTACTACACTGTCACCTTATCCTAATGATTGTTGTTTGACATAAGTGACATGTACTTCAGTGTGAACCTTATCCTAATTGTTGTTGTTTGACATTACTGACACGCACTATATTGTCATCTTGCACTTATGTTTGTCGTTTGATATTAGTGACACGCACTACACTGTCACCTTACCCTAATGTTTATTGTTTGACATAAGTGACACGTACTACAATGTCACCTTATCCTAATTATTGTTGTTTGATATAAGTGACACGTACTACAATGTCACCTTACCCTATATCTAGTTGTTTGTCATTAGTGACACGTACTATAATGTCACCTTTCCCTATATATAGTTGTTTGTCATTAGTGACACGTACTATACTGTCACTTTATCCAATGTTTGTTATTTGACATTAGTGACACGTACCATACTGTTACCTTATCCAATGTTTGTTGTTTGACATTAGTGACACGTACTACACTGTCACCTTATCCTAATGTTTGTTGTTTGACATAAGTGATACGTACTATACTGTAACCTTATCCAATAATTGTTTTTTGAAGTTAGTGACACGTTCTATACTGTCACTTTATTCTAATGCTTATTATTTGACATTAGTGACACGTACTATACTGTCACCTTATCCTAATGATTGTTGTTTGACATAAGTGACACGTACTATACTGTAACCTTATCCAATGATTGTTGTTTGAAATAAGTGACACGTTCTATATTGTCACTTTATTCTAATGTTTAATATTTGACATTAGTGACATGTACTACACTGTCACCTTATCCTAATGATTGTTGTTTGACATAAGTGACATGTACTTCAGTGTCAACCTTATCCTAATTGTTGTTGTTTGACATTACTGACACGCACTATATTGTCATCTTGCACTTATGTTTGTCGTTTGATATTAGTGACACGCACTACACTGTCACCTTACCCTAATGTTTATTGTTTGACATAAGTGACACGTACTACAATGTCACCTTCTTCTAATGTTTGTTGTTTGACATAAGTGACACGTACTATAATGTCACCTTACCCTATATATAGTTGTTTGTCATTAGTGACACGTACTATAATGTCACCTTAATCTATATATAGCTCTTTGTCATTAGTGACACGTACTATAATGTCACCTTATCCTAATGGTTGTTGTTTGACATTAGTGACTCTTACTATAATGTCACCTTAACCTATATATAGTTGTTTGTCATTAGTGACACGTACTATAATGTCACCTTATCCTAATGGTTGTTGTTTGACATTAGTGACACGTACTACATTGTCACCTTATCCTAATCATTGTTGTTTGTCATTAATGACTCGTACTATAATGTCACCTTACCCTAATGATTGTTGTTTGAGATAGGTGACACGTACTATAATGTCACCTTATCCTAATGTTTGTTGTTTGATATTAGTGACACGTACTACTCTGTCACCTTATCCTAATGTTTGTTGTTTGACATAAGTGACACGTACTATAATGTCACCTTACCCTAATTATAGTTGTTTGTCATTAGTGTCACGTACTACACTGTCACCTTATCCTAATGATTGTTGTTTGACATAAGTGACACGTACTACTCTGTCACCTTATCCTAATGTTTGTTGTTTGACATAAGAGACACGTACTATAATGTCACCTTACCCTAATTATAGTTGTTTGTCATTAGTGACACGTACTATAATGTCACCTTACCCTAATTATAGTTGTTTGTCATTAGTGACACGTACTACACTGTCTTCTTATCCTAATGATTGTTGTTTGACATAAGTGACACGTACTATAATGTCACCTTACCCTAATTATAGTTGTTTGTCATTAGTGACACGTACTACACTGTCTTCTTATCCTAATGATTGTTGTTTGACATAAGTGACACGTACTATAATGTCACCTTACCCTAATTATAGTTGTTTGTCATTAGTGACACGTACTATAATGTCACCTTACCCTAATTATAGTTGTTTGTCATTAGTGACATGTACTATAATGTCACCTTATCCTAATGTTTGTTGTTTGATACTATATTTGTAAAATTGTATAGATGCTTTAGTTAGACTAATAAACTAGATAGACAGGAGTTTGTGATAAATGTTTGATGGTATCCAATACTGTAAACCAAATAACTGCTGCTGACATTCCAAATATACATTCATTCTTGATACTAAAAGATAAAATAAATCAGATTTTCAATTCGATAAAACAATTTGTATGGAATAACATTGGATACTGAAATGTGATGTACATGCACTTCTTTAAGATAAAATATTGTTATGTTTTAAACATCACAAATAGTTTGTGTTATAGAACAAATATATAACTAAGTTAAATACGTTGATTTCATACCTAACGGAAAATATCTGATATAAAATGTAAATATCTGAGCTACCGATGATAATGCTAAATTATCTCTAAAACACAAAATCTTCTCTTTTTAGCATCAAAAGTAAACATGATAACATGATTATTTTGGTAGATCTACATTTCATACACTTTTATTGTTTTCCTAGTGGCTACACTGACAATTAGGATAACATTTCTATGAATTCTCTGTCTAGAATTACACCTATATATTTACCATAACCGGTTACATTAAGACGTAGAAGGTTTTAAACATTGTCTGTATACCAAACCTCATTGTCTCTGAATACAGACATTCCTGTTTAGATATAATACACACCTTTCAGATATAGGCCGCCTCTTTTAGATATTGGACAACTCTTTTAGATATAGCACAACTCTTTCAGATATAGAACGCTTCTTTAAAATACATGTATTGGACGCTTTCGTAGTAAATTATGTTAATATATTCTTTAATAAAAACTAATGCGTTTTTCGCTATAACATTCAAATTTCATTAAATTTGTATTTAATTTCAGTTTGTTAAATGATATCCATCTACATACATATAGAATGTCATTAATGACAAAACTTAAATGAGTATCATGCTTGCTATGCTGACAGATTTGTTCCCCTACTCTTCGATAAATGACGATAACACAACTGTATTTAAGCCAATCAAGTCTGACGCAAACATTTCATTTTTTTAAATTTTAATAAACAGTTTTCATGAAAAACTAGAGTAATTTAAGCTTTTTAAATAACATTGCTATTAATGTATTTCAACCTGTAAAAAAAGTTAAGGAAAATTCACGCATGTTATTCAGAAAGTCTAGAAAAGAGTAACTTGATTGTAGTAAATGCTAACGAAAAACAAAACAGGTCGTATTATATACCAGAGAGAGGACCATTATCAATACAATATGTACAAAACAGGCTGTATTATATACCAGAGAGAGGACCATCATCAATACAATATGTACAAAACAGGTCGTATTATATACCAGAGAGAGGACCATCATCAATACAATATGTACAAAACAGGTCGTATTATATACCAGAGAGGGGACCATCATCAATACAATATGTACAAAACAGCTCGTATTATATACCAGAGAGGGGACCATCATCAATACAATATGTACAAAACAGGTCGTATTATATACCAGAGAGGGGACCATCATCAATACAATATGTACAAAACAGGTCGTATTATATACCAGAGAGGGGACCATCATCAATACAATATGTACAAAACAGGTCGTATTATATACCAGAGAGAGGACCATCATCAATACAATATGTACAAAACAGGTCGTATTATATACCAGAGAGGGACCATCATCAATACAATATGTACAAAACAGGTCGTATTATATACCAGAGAGAGGACCATCATCGATATAATATGTACAAAACAGGCTGTATTATATACCAGAGAGAGGACCATCATCAATACAATATGTACAAAACAGGTCGTATTATATACCAGAGAGGGGACCATCATCAATACAATATGTACAAAACAGGTCGTATTATATACCAGAGAGAGGACCATCATCAATACAATATGTACAAAACAGGCTGTATTATATACCAGAGAGAGGACCATCATCGATATAATATGTACAAAACAGGTCGTATTATATACCAGAGAGAGGACCATCATCAATATAATATGTACAAAACAGGTCGTATTATATACCAGAGAGGACCATCATCGATATAATATGTACAAAACAGGTCGTATTATATACCAGAGAGAGGACCATCATCGATATAATATGTACAAAACAGGTCGTATTATATACCAGAGAGAGGACCATCATCGATATAATATGTACAAAACAGGTCGTATTATATACCAGAGAGAGGACCATCGATATATATGTACAAAACAGGTCGTATTATATACCAGAGAGGGGACCATCATCAATATAATATGTACAAAACAGCTCGTATTATATACCAGAGAGGGGACCATCATCAATACAATATGTACAAAACAGGCTGTATTATATACCAGAGAGAGGACCATCATCAATACAATATGTACAAAACCGCTCGTATTATATACCAGAGAGGGGACCATCATCAATACAATATGTACAAAACAGCTCGTATTATATACCAGAGAGGGGACCATCATCAATACAATATGTACAAAACAGCTCGTATTATATACCAGAGAGGGGACCATCATCAATACAATATGTACAAAACAGCTCGTATTATATACCAGAGAGGGGACCATCATCAATACAATATGTACAAAACAGCTCGTATTATATACCAGAGAGGGGACCATCATCAATACAATATGTACAAAACAGCTCGTATTATATACCAGAGAGAGGACCATCATCAATACAATATGTACAAAACAGGTCGTATTATATACCAGAGAGAGGACTATCATCAATACAATATGTACAAAACAGGTCGTATTATATACCAGAGAGGGGACCATCATCAATACAATATGTACAAAACAGGTCGTATTATATACCAGAGAGAGGACCATCATCAATACAATATGTACAAAACAGGTCGTCTTATATACCAGAGAGGGGACCATCATCAATACAATATGTACAAAACTGGCTGTATTACATACCAGAGAGGGGACCATCATCAATACAATATGTACAAAACTGGCTGTATTATATACCAGAGAGGGGACCATCATCAATACAGAATGTACAAAACAGGTCGTATTATATACCAGAGAGGGGACCATCATCAATACAATATGTACAAAACATGTCGTATTATATACCAGAGAGAGGACCATCATCAATGCAATATGTACAAAACAGGTCGTATTATATACCAGAGAGAGGACTATCATCAATACAATATGTACAAAACAGGTCGTATTATATACCAGAGAGGGGACCATCATCAATACAATATGTACAAAACTGGCTGTATTATATACCAGAGAGAGGACCATCATCAATACAATATGTACAAAACAGGTCGTATTATATACCAGAGAGAGGACCATCATCAATACAATATGTACAAAACAGGTCGTATTATATACCAGAGAGGGGACATCATCAATACAATATGTACAAAACAGGTCGTATTATATACCAGAGAGGACCATCATCAATACAATATGTACAAAACAGGTCGTATTATATACCAGAGAGAGGACTATCATCAATACAATATGTACAAAACAGGTCGTATTATATACCAGAGAGGGACCATCATCAATACAATATCTACAAAACAGGTCGTATTATACCAGAGAGGGGACATCATCAATACAATATGTACAAAACAGGTCGTATTATATACCAGAGAGAGGACCATCATCAATACAATGTACAAAACAGGTCGTATTATATACCAGAGAGGGGACCATCATCAATACAATATGTACAAAACAGCTCGTATTATATACCAGAGAGAGGACCATCATCAATACAATATGTACAAAACAGCTCGTATTATATACCAGAGAGAGGACCATCATCAATACAATATGTACAAAACAGGTCGTATTATATACCAGAGAGAGGACCATCATCAATACAATATGTACAAAACAGCTCGTATTATATACCAGAGAGAGGACCATCATCAATACAATATGTACAAAACAGCTCGTATTATATACCAGAGAGAGGACCATCATCGATATAATATGTACAAAACAGGCTGTATTATATACCAGAGAGGGGACCATCATCAATACAATATGTACAAAACAGCTCGTATTATATACCAGAGAGAGGACCATCATCGATATAATATGTACAAAACAGGCTGTATTATATACCAGAGAGGGGACCATCATCAATACAATATGTACAAAACAGCTCGTATTATATACCAGAGAGAGGACCATCATCGATATAATATGTACAAAACAGGCTGTATTATATACCAGAGAGAGGACCATCATCAATACAATATGTACAAAACAGGTCGTATTATATACCAGAGAGAGGACCATCATCGATACAATATGTACAAAACAGGCTGTATTATATACCAGAGAGAGGACCATCATCAATACAATATGTACAAAACAGGTCGTATTATATACCAGAGAGGGGACCATCATCAATACAATATGTACAAAACAGGTCGTATTATATACCAGAGAGAGGACCATCATCAATACAATATGTACAAAACAGGCTGTATTATATACCAGAGAGAGGACCATCATCGATATAATATGTACAAAACAGGTCGTATTATATACCAGAGAGAGGACCATCATCAATATAATATGTACAAAACAGGTCGTATTATATACCAGAGAGAGGACCGTCATCGATATAATATGTACAAAACAGGTCGTATTATATACCAGAGAGAGGACCATCATCGATATAATATGTACAAAACAGGTCGTATTATATACCAAAGAGAGGACCATCATCGATATAATATGTACAAAACAGCTCGTATTATATACCAAAGAGAGGACCATCATCGATATAATATGTACAAAACAGGTCGTATTATATACCAAAGAGAGGACCATCATCGATAATATGTACAAAACAGGTCGTATTATATACCAGAGAGGACCATCATCGATATAATATGTACAAAACAGCTCGTATTATATACCAAAGAGAGGACCATCATCGATATAATATGTACAAAACAGGTCGTATTATATACCAGAGAGAGGACCATCATCGATATAATATGTACAAAACAGGTCGTATTATATACCAGAGACAGGACCATCATCGATATAATATGTACAAAACAGGTCGTATATACCAGAGAGGGGACCATCATCAATAATATGTACAAAACAGCTCGTATTATATACCAGAGAGGGACCATCATCAATACAATATGTACAAAACAGGCGTATTATATACCAGAGAGAGGACCATCATCAATACAATATGTACAAAACAGGTCGTATTATATACCAGAGATGGGACCATCATCAATACAATATGTACAAAACAGCTCGTATTATATACCAGAGAGGGACCATCATCAATACAATATGTACAAAACAGCTCGTATTATATACCAGAGGGAGACCATCATCAATACAATATGTACAAAACAGCTCGTATTATATACCAGAGAGAGGACCATCATCAATACAATATGTACAAAACAGGTCGTATATATACCAGAGAGGGGACCATCATCAATACAATATGTACAAAACAGGTCGTATTATATACCAGAGAGGAGACCATCATCAAAAATATGTACAAAACAGGTCGTATTATATACCAGAGAGGGGACCATCATCAATACAATATGTACAAACAGGTCGTATTATATACCAGAGAGGGGACCATCATCAATACAATATGTACAAAACAGGTCGTATTATATACCAGAGAGGGGACCATCATCAATAAATGTGTACAAAACAGGTCGTATTATATACCAGAGAGGGGACCATCATCAATACAATATGTACAAAACAGGTGTATTATATACCAGAGAGGAGACCATCATCAATACAATATGTACCAAACAGGTCGTATTATATACCAGAGAGGGACCATCATCAATACAATATGTACAAAACAGGTCGTATTATATACCAGAGAGGGGACCATCATCAATAAAATGTACAAAACAGTCGTATTATATACCAGAGAGAGGACCATCATCAATACAATATGTACAAAACAGGTCGTATTATATACCAGAGAGAGGACCATCATCAATACAATATGTACAAAACAGCTCGTATTATATACCAGAGAGAGGACCATCATCAATACAATATGTACAAAACAGGCTGTATTATATACCAGAGAGAGGACCATCATCAATACAATATGTACAAAACAGCTCGTATTATATACCAGAGAGAGGACCATCATCAATACAATATGTACAAAACAGGCTGTATTATATACCAGAGAGAGGACCATCATCAATACAATATGTACAAAACAGCTCGTATTATATACCAGAGAGGGGACCATCATCAATACAATATGTACAAAACAGGTCGTATTATATACCAGAGAGGGGACAATCATCAATAAAATATGTGCAATACAGCTCGTATTATATACCAGAGAGGGGACAATCATCAATAAAATATGTGCAATACAGCTCGTATTATATACCAGAGAGGGGACCATCATCAATACAATATGTACAAAACTGGCTGTATTATATACCAGAGAGGGGACCATCATCAATACAATATGTACAAAACAGGTCGTATTATATAACAGAGAGGGGACCATCATCAATACAATATGTACAAAACAGGTCGTATTATATACCAGAGAGAGGACCATCATCAATACAATATGTACAAAACAGGTCGTATTATATAGAGAGGACTATCATCAATACAATACGTACAAAACAGGTCGTATTATATACCAGAGAGGGACCATCATCAATACAATATGTACAAAACAGGCTGTATTATATACCAGAGAGAGGGCCATCATCAATACAATATGTACAAAACAGGTCGTATTATATACCAGAGAGAGGGCCATCATCAATACAATATGTACAAAACAGGTCGTATTATATACCAGAGAGAGGACCATCATCAATACAATATGTACAAAACAGGCTGTATTATATACCAGAGAGAGGACCATCATCAATACAATGTGTACAAAACAGGTCGTATTATATACCAGAGAGAGGACCATCATCAATACAATATGTACAAAACAGCTCGTATTATATACCAGAGAGGGGACCATCATCAATACAATATGTACAAAACAGCTCGTATTATATACCAGAGAGAGGACCATCATCAATACAATATGTACAAAACAGCTCGTATTATATACCAGAGAGAGGACCATCATCAATACAATATGTACAAAACAGCTCGTATTATATACCAGAGATGGGACCATCATCAATACAATATGTACAAAACAGGTCGTATTATATACCAGAGATGGGACCATCATCAATACAATATGTACAAAACAGGTCGTATTATATACCAGAGATGGGACCATCATCAATACAATATATATGTACAACACAGTCTGTATTATACACCAGAGAGGGGACCATCATTAATACAATATGTACAAAAGATCTCGTATTATATTCCAGAGAGAGGACCATCATCGATATAATTTGTACAAATCAAATGTTTACAATATGTGTGTGTATATCGGTCTGTAATAAAGTGATAACAATGTGGGTGTTGATCGGTTTGTTATAAAGTGTTTACAATATGTGTATAGATCGGACCGTAATGATGTGTTAAACATGTGGTTATAGATCGGTCTGTAATAAAGTGTTTAATATGTGTTTCTATATTGCGGTCTGTAATAAAGTGTTGACAATATGTGTAAAGATAGGTCTGTAATTAGGTGTTAACAATGTGTGTGTGTGTGTGTGTGTGTGTGTAGATGGTCTGTAATATTTTTTACAAGGAGAGTAATAAAGTTTTTACAATCTGTGTGTTGATCGGTCTGTAATAAAGTGTTTACAATTTAAATGTTGATCGGTCTGTAATAAAGTGTTTACAATGTGTGTATAGATCGGTGTGTAATAAAATGTTTACAATGTTTGTCGTGGTTGGTCTGTAATAAAGTGTTCACTATATATTTGAAGGTTGGTCTATATACAATATATTTGGAGGTTGGTCTATAATAATGTGTTCACAATATGTTTGGAGGTTGTCTAAAATAAATTGTTTACAATGTTTGTCGTGGTTGGTCTGTAATAAATTGTTTACAATGTTTGTCGTGGTTGGTCTGTAATAAATTGTTTACAATGTTTGTCGTGGTTGGTCTGTAATAAAGTGTTTACAATGTTTGTCGTGGTTGGTCTGTAATAAAGTATTTACAATGTTTGTCGTGGTTGGTCTGTAATAAAATGTTTACAATGTTTGTCGTGGTTGTCTGTAATAAAGTGTTTACAATAATTTGAAGGTTGTCTATATATAATATATTTGGAGGTTGGTCTATAATAATGTGTTCACAATATGTTTGGAGGTTGTCTAAAATAAATTGTTTACAATGCTTGTCGTGGTTGGTCTGTAATAAAGTATTTACAACGTTTGTCGTGGTTGGTCTGTAATAAAGTGTTTACAACGTTTGTCGTGTTGGTCTGTAATAAAGTGTTTACAATGTTTGTCGTGGTTGGTCTGTAATAAAGTATTTACAATGCTTGTCGTGGTTGGTCTGTAATAAAGTATTTACAACGTTTGTCGTGGTTGGTCTGTAATAAAGTGTTTACAACGTTTGTCGTGGTTGGTCTGTAATAAAGTGTTTACAACGTTTGTCGTGGTTGGTCTGTAATAAAGTGTTTACAATGTTTGTCGTGGTTGGTCTGTAATAAAGTGTTTACAATGTTTGTCGTGGTTGGTCTGTAATAAAGTGTTTACAATGTTTGTCGTGGTTGGTCTGTAATAAAGTGTTTACAATGTTTGTCGTGGTTGGTCTGTAATAAAGTGTTTACAATGTTTGTCGTGGTTGGTCTGTAATAAAGTATTTACAACGTTTGTCGTGGTTGGTCTGTAATAAAGTGTTTACAATGTTTGTCGTGGTTTGTCTGTAATAAAGTATTTACAACGTTTGTCGTGGTTGGTCTGTAATAAATTGTTTACAATGTTTGTCGTGGTTGGTCTGTAATAAAGTATTTACAACGTTTGTCGTGGTTGGTCTGTAATAAAGTATTTACAACGTTTGTCGTGGTTGGTCTGTAATAAAGTGTTAACAATGTTTGTCGTGGTTGGTCTGTAATAAAGTGTTTACAACGTTTGTCGTGTTGGTCTGTAATAAAGTGTTTACAATGTTTGTCGTGGTTGGTCTGTAATAAAGTATTTACAATGTTTGTCGTGGTTGGTCTGTAATAAAGTGTTTACAATGTTTGTCGTGGTTGGTCTGTAATAAAGTGTTTACAATGTTTGTCGTGGTTGGTCTGTAATAAAGTGTTTACAATGTTTGTCGTGGTTGGTCTGTAATAAAGTGTTTACAATGTTTGTCGTGGTTGGTCTGTAATAAGAGTTTACAATATTTGTCGTGGTTGGTCTGTAATAAATTGTTTACAACGTTTGTCGTGGTTGGTCTGTAATAAAGTGTTTACAATGTTTGTCGTGGTTGGTCTGTAATAAAGTGTTTACAATGTTTGTCGTGGTTGGTCTGTAATAAAGTGTTTACAATGTTTGTTGTTGTTGGTCTGTGATAAATTGTTTACAATCTTTGTCGTGGTTGGTCTGTAATATATTGTTTTCCATGTGTGTATAGATCGGTCTGTTATAAAGTGTTTACAATGTCTGTGGTGGTTGGTTTATAATAAAGTGTTCACAGTATGTGTAGAGGTTGGTTTGTAATAAAGTGTTTACAATGTGTGTGTTGGTCGGTCTGTAATTAAGTGTTAACAATGTTTGTGTGTGTGTTTAGATCCGTCTGTAATACAATGTTTACAATGTGTGAGATTGGTCTATACAAAAGTTTTTACAATGTTTGCTTAGATCGGTCTGTAAGAAAGTGTTTACAATATGGGTGTGATGTTGGGTCTGTTATAAAAAGCTTACAATGTGTGTCCATATCGGTCTGTAATAAAATGCTTTCAATGTGTATGGAGTTTGATCAGTAATAAAGTGTTTTCAATATGTGTATATTGGTCTTTAATGAGGTGATTACAATGCGTATGTAGATTAGTCTGTAAAAAATATTTTTTTACAATGAGAGTGATCTTTGGTCTATAATAAAGTGTTTACAATCTGTGTGTTGATCGGTCTGTAATAAAGAGTTTACAATATGTATAGAGGTTGGTCTTTGATAAAGTGTTTACAATATGTGTGTATATCGGTCTGTAATAAAGTGTTTACAATCTGTGTGTTGATCGGCCTGTAATAAAGTGTTTACAATATGTGTGGAGGTTGGTCTTTGATAAACTGTTTACAATATGTGTGTATATCGGTCTGTAATAAAGTGTTTACAATCTGTGTGTTGATCGGCCTGTAATAAAATGTTTACAATATGTGTGGAGGTTGGTCTTTAATAAAGTGTTTACAATATGTGTGTGTATATCGGTCTGTAATAAAGTGTTTACAATGTTTGTCGTGGTTAGACTGTAATAAGGTTTGTTCTATAATAAATTGTTAACAATGTGTGTATAGATCGGTGTGTAATAAAATGTTTACAATGTTTGTCATGGTTGGTCTGTAATAAAGTGTTTACAATATATTTGAAGGTTGGTCTATATACAATATATTTGGAGGTTGTTCTATAATAAAGTGTTCACCATATGTGTGGAGGGTGTCTAAAATAAATTTGTAAACAATGTTTGTCGTGGTTGGTCTGTAATAAATTGTTTACAATGTTTGTGTATATCCGTCTGTAATAAATTGTTTACAATGTGTTGATCAGTCTGTAATAAAGTGTTTACAATGTGTTGATCAGTCTGTAATAAAGTGTTTACAATGTGTTGATCAGTCTGTAATAAAGTGTTGACAATGTGTTGATCAGTCTGTAATAAAGTGTTTACAATGTGTGTGATCAGTCTGTAATAAAGTGTTTACAATGTGTTGATCAGTCTGTAATAAAGTGTTTACAATGTGTTGATCAGTCTGTAATAAAGTGTTTACAATGTGTTGATCAGTCTGTAATAAAGTGTTGACAATGTGTTGATCAGTGTAATAAAGTGTTTACAATGTGTTGATCAGTCTGTAATAAAGTGTTTACAATGTGTTGATCAGTCTGTAATAAAGTGTTTACATGTGTTGATCAGTCTGTAATAAAGTGTTTACAATGTGTTGATCAGTCTGTAATAAATTAAAGTGTTTACAATGTGTTGATCAGTCTGTTATAAAGAGTTTACAATGTGGTGATCAGTCTGTAATAAAGTGTTTACAATGTGTTGATCAGTCTGCAATAAAGTGTTTACAATGTTTGTGTATATCGGTCTGTAGCAAAGTGTTTAAAAATGTGTGTATATCGGTCTGCTATAATGTGTTTACAATGTGTGTATATCGGTCTGCTATTATGTGTTTACAAAGTGTGTGGAGGTAGGACTGTAATAAAGTGTTTACAATGTGTGTGATGTTTGATATTTAATTAAGTGTTTATAATGTTTGTGGATGTTTGTCTCTACATTGTATAGTAATGCAGAAGAAGTAAATATCTAGTGTTATAATACGTCAAGATAAATAGATGTTATCAATTGAATTAAAGACTGGAACTTCTCATATAGTACATTAAATGTATACATATCTACTGATTGATAGCAGACTCATCTAATTATATAAAGACTTTATATAAGTAAAACACTATTGGTTTACAAGATATATTGTGCCTCTGTATTTATCTTGATGTTTCAGAATTTCATCTTATTCTACTTGAGGTCCAGATATTTTTACGATTTTATGGAAAATTAAACGAACTAAATATTTTGAAATAAACATTAGAATATTTTTTAAGTTCTTACTAAGTCGGTATAAATATCGTATGTATGGTGTGGGATAGTAACACCAGTATAGATCACCTTTAGATATGTTTATTGATTTTTATATTTCCTATGGATTTGTTTGCTTTATTATAGATTTTGCACGATATGTAGAGAAAAAAGAGACAACATTATTCATAGTAACTTAGTGCCCTCCTTTTGATAGTATCTATCTACAAGCATAATAAAATATGAATCGAGAAAACTTGAATTTAATTAAGCTCATTTGGTAGCGTGTTCGCTAGGTAAGTGTGAGGCCGTGGGTTCGAAACCCGAACAGGTCTGACCCAAGACTTACAAATGGGTAGTAACTGTTCTTTTGCCAAGTACTCGGCATTAAGAAGTGAGAGTAGCGGTTCTTACAATAAACGAGGTCTCGTGTCACGGTAGGCGTGGCACGATAAAGAACCCTGCTGTATAATGTCATCAGCGCAATGTACAGGCAATATTTCTGCACATGTGCCTATATCTGGCGACGTCTCGATATACGCGAAATATTCTTGACTGGGACGTTAAACACCATTACTCAATTTCAAGGTTTTGTCAAGTAACAAACCTTAGAACTTTTTTTAAACTTTCTAACTTGTTGCTAACGCTTGAAGAAAAATCTTAAGTTTACAATACTTTTTTATTATTAGACTTCGTTTAGAATAAACGATATTAATAAAATAATTGAAATATTGAAAGAAACTTCAGCTTGGCGACAGCCAACGCAACCAGAAACAACACAAAACAAATTTAAACAAACAAGAAGAGGCGATCACACGTTGTAATTTTGTTTTATTAATATTGTCGATCTGTTATTTGATACATAACGTTAAAGCGTTACTGTGGAGCTTGTGTGTATTTTGGTTGTGTCTTGCTAATGTCTGGTAAACCTTTTCTCTAAAAACTTCTGTATAACACCGTACACTTTATTGTAGATTCTAACTCTCTGGTGTCCGATATTGTAATATTTAAGTTACTATCAGTAGGTTTCTACGTTTATTTTCAATTCCTACTTAAATACAAGTTTTTAATTTTAAAGGGGCTACATGCATTATGAACACATGACAACAGTCCGTGTGTCCGTGTGTACACACTTTGTGTACAGAATTCTTTTTACTATACGACCCAATTGGTTTAATAGAGTTTGATGTTTGAAGATCAGTTTTGAAACAGTTTTCAATACACGTAGTTCACGATGTCATTTGGCGTGTTATAAACATGTACTTGAGAGACCAATTAAAGTATAGAGTGACAATTACTTCCAATAAATAGTCAAAGTTGAAGACACTAGCAACAAAAAGTAAATAGAATTGACACAATTTGTTTAAGACAGGGCCATTGTGATGTATTTCAGATGTCTGATCATATCCATTTTCCTTTCAAGATTTAAGTATAGCCTAGCGTAGGAATATATTTGTCGTCTACTTTAGTAAATAAATAGTTACCTAGAGGAAGTTTACGTGTTTGACCTAATTTGTCCGATTCAAAGTTTTGGTGATTTTAACATGGACGCAATAGATACCGCACGACAACAGATACCGCACGATTTGCAATGAAATTGTAAATAAATCAACCTGAATGCCATATTAATCATAAATTATCTAGTTTACAAAAAGAATACCTCGATTTCTTTGCTTGGGTGTGTAGTAATAATTAACAATTGCACAAAATCTTTATTTTACACTCTAAAACACATATCACTATGGTAAATATGCATGGCGATTTCACGCGCCTGAATGTAAACACGTATACGTTTTGTTTCGCCTGTGAAAATGGTTGCTTGAATAGCGAACTCATGGCAGAGAAAATGATAGGTAACCTATATCCTTTAATCGAGCCTTCTGATAGTAACGTTGATTATTGAACATTTGCATCTTTGTTTTAATGCAAATAACCGACATACATAGAAGTAGCCCTGCTCCCGAATGTAAACAAACTTGTTTATGCACTTGACCGACTCTCAGTTGAAACACAACCCAATCGAATTGTATCCATACGTTTATGCACAAATGTATCATTCTTGAAAGGATGCGATTAGTAAATGATCTCTTGTCTAAACTGTTGAAAACGTAAACGTAGAAACTTCCCGACGCCAAAAGTTAGGTAATGACGTCATTGTTCTTGCTCTTCTGTATATTCCTCCTCTGTTAGGAGAACTGCATTTTGTAACCGGTGCTAGGGGTCATTAACGCCGTAGCAATTTTATCCTTCTTAACTTAACATGTTGCACTCAGATTATTTCTATGTCATATCAATTTAATTGATCAAACATTTACAAAAAGAAATGGCCTATTCTCAGTTAAAATTAGTTTTCAAAAAAAAATTAACTGCTCTTTAAATTGTAGCACAAAACTGATGAAAACTGCTTAACTCTGCATATTTCTCGTATTTTGAAATTACTATATTTTCGCTGTAGGTCTTTATTCTGATTTTTTAAACTAATTAAAACGCGTGGTCTAAAGCGCATGGTTGTACATGATGTCTGTTATTGTATAGGTTCGAATCCCGGGCATACTGGCAGGTCTTGTAAAGTTTGACATTTATCTTGCAGAACGTCAGTTCCTCTACACTCCTAGAATTGGCTTTCCAGTCATTCCAAATAAACATAACGCTTTCATTTCGCTAAACGGTCAATATGAAATTTGAAATCAGACTTTTTTGTGTCTAAAAACAAAGATCCCAAAATGAATTATTACACACACCAAATTCAAAATAAAAAATATGATATTTTCATAGTTTATCAATAAAGTCATATAAAACAATTCCGAATGTCTTCATTATTCTGATGGTTTTCATTAATTGAAGAAAAAGTCTAATGTTGTTTGTTAGAATTTGTCGGGTCGCGTGAAAATATAACCGGGGAAATGTTTCATGATATGCAATTTGAAAATGTTGTACTTGACCTAATAATATGTTATAGAGGTTAGAAATTATAGTGCGCTATTAACACGGAATAAATCCGAACATAATTTTAAATAAATCAAATACTGAGAAACATATGTCACTGTATTATAACTTTGTCATATTTAAAGTAGCTTTTCAGAATATGTCTTAAGGAGGTTAGGTCCATTTTGATGCGACATTTAAAAAATTCATCTCCAGTAACATTCCGATCTAGTGTAAAGTTTCTCCATGTTTTCTTAGTCTATCACTGTAATTTGAATTAAGTTTCATAACTATTTTTAATATGCATCCCGCACGTAACGAAATATTTGTTACGGAGGTTAGGCATTTTTTTCCGACACTTGTCAGAGAAATAATTGGTTCAACATTACGAATAATCACTTGTAGAAACTCTACTAGGTTCAATGCCCTATCAGATATTTAAAATATGACAAATTTGTAGGGGAAAATCCGTTTGAAAACGAAACTATCAGCTCATTGCCATTGCGACATGCTACAACGTCACAAATTCCCTCCACTATTTGTTTCCATGGATAAGAGTGAGTAATGGTGTTTAACGTCCCAGTCAAGAATATTTCACTTATATCGAGACATCGCCAATTATAGGCGAAGGTGCAGAAATTTTGCCTGTGTGTTGCGCTTGTGGCATTATATAGCAGAGTTCTTTATTGTACCAAGCCTACCGTGACATGGGACCTCGTTTTTATTTTAAGTTTCCATCAGAGAGAACTGTGATTATCATTTCGTAGTGCCGAGTGCTTGCCAAAAGAACAGTCACTACCCACTTTCAAGTCTTGGGTCAAATCCGGTTAATGTTTGAACCTACGACCTCCCACTTACGGAGCAAGCACTCTACCAACTGAGCTACCGCAGCAGTCCTTTAGGGATAAGGAATCCATTGACACGGTTATTTAAGTGTATCTCTCTAAAGTCTGATTTACGACGTATAAGAAAAACGTGGAATACAGTGACAAAAAGCATCTTTGCTCTAAAATAACGACTGCATCATACAGAATATACTATCGTCTGGTTTAATTGGTTAGAATTGACAATTGTAATGTGCTACTTTCGAGTTATATTTTCATTAAAAAATTTCAAAAGTAGGACATGACAATTTCGTGCAGTTATTCTAATTAATCGTCATTCACGCCCATATAAGTCTACATAACTGTTCAGAAAAGTATGTTAGTTATAAGCTTCCACTGCTTACAAGGCGCTATCACACTCTAGAGCCAGCATGTGAGGAACGTATCGAATATTTCGAAAATGCTTTTTGACCGCAAGAGTGACGTGAGCTTAGCGTACTGTCAGCGTATGAGGAACGTACGCATAGCGTATGTCAGTGTATGTGAGCGTATGTTATATGATGTGTATTTGAGTTGGACGTATACCGACGGATGAGGAGCGTACAGGGGAGGGGGTTATAAAAGGTGATCTTTATTTCTCAATTCAACCATAAGCTGGTCATAAATGTCAAATTAACGCAGCCTTCCAATCCAAGGTCTCACCCAGATTGAATATCTCATTCTACACACTCTTCTTCTGTGTCTAGCATACTCAACTGCTAACTGTAACAAACCTTGGTGATGTTGCAGCACAGCAACCTCCATCTCTGAAATGCTGGTACAAACTGATATAGATTTGGAAATACACCCATACGCTAGAATACGCATGTAATACGCATGGGATAAGTTGGTTGTTCGGTCATAACACGTTAGGCATAAGTTCAGTACGTTAGACTGTCCGTTAGAACTACCATAATAACGTTAGCCATTTGTTAGACACACGTTCGTTATACGCTCCTCTAACGCTAGGTTCCCTGACCCACTTAATTCAATGTATGAAAAGCGTACTCGACGTATGAATAGCGTACCTCTAGCGTGCTCAGCGTATGGCGAACGTATGAGGAGCGTAAAATTAATGCGTTGGCTTTCGCTGAAATTTTTTGTGCATGTTCAAAAATTATTTTGACCGTCAGCGTACACCGACGTACCCCGGCGTACTAGAAACGTGTCCAGCGTACCCCAAGCGTGTTTCAGCGAATTTAGCGTATGCCCAAAAATCCCATATGTTCCTCATACGCTGGCTCTTAACGCTACAGTGTGCCAACACCTTAAGGTTCAATCATATTATCACGATCACTAAACTCCATCACCACCTAAATACATTTACATAGGAAGAGAAAATATAACATGCCACGTTACAATTATCAGGATTTTCCGTGAAAAATACATAGAAACAGAAAAAAGTATTATGTCCCATGAATACTTTCCAGGCCAGGTGAATTTGCTGTTAATGAGGTATAACAAAAGTAAGGTTAAAGCTCGAACCCGTTTTTGAATCAAACATACAATAGACATTCTCCGCATTTAACTTATCGTGCGGTATCTGTTGCACCCTGAAAAATTG
Organism: Anadara kagoshimensis; assembly: GCA_021292105.1. Classification (NCBI taxonomy): domain Eukaryota; kingdom Metazoa; phylum Mollusca; class Bivalvia; order Arcoida; family Arcidae; genus Anadara; species Anadara kagoshimensis. Next base: position 44,046,593 of record CM037867.1, read on the forward strand.
ACAACAGTTACCGCACGGCAAACAAATCGTTATAACTTCTCTAAAATGGGTTTCACAATAACATTTTTGATATTTTAGTATTTCGCTTTTATCATTTCTATTCATATTTGTTAGTTTTATAAATTGTTTAACTGAAAATATTATATTTTTAACAAAAACTGAAATCGTGCGGTATCTGTTGCGTCCCTCTAACATGAGAAAAGTTCCGAAGTAACAATATTTTCAACGTCACAATCACTTAATTGATGACTTCATAATCATTTTACGTGAAAACGTCAACAAAAAATTGATTACGTCATTTTAGCAGGGATGGATGGTGACATGAAAACTGAACATTTGATGCAATTTTTTGTTTACAAATCATGTTTTATGTTGCAAATGTGTGAGAAAAAGAATCCTACGCCAGTGACAGGGTATGACACAGAGATATCTCAAACTCGGATGAATATTTTCAATGTCCAGAACTCGCTAAAGCTCGTTCTGGACGGGAAAATATTCATCCTCGTTTGAGATATCTTTGTCTTACCCTGTTACCGGTGTAAGGTTCTTTAAAACTGTTTTTAATCTCAATAAGCACACATCATTTGTTAGTCATTTCAACAATGCAACACAGTTGTACAAGCCACAATAATTTGGTAAAGGGATTTAGAAGAACATAATACCTCACCAGAACAAAACGATAATGCTCGTCATTTTAAAAAAATGTAAGTTTCACGACCCCGTCCAGCCGTGGGATTGTTATGCGGAATACTTTATTTCAAACGACGAAAAAACAATTACAGAGACATTTTCAAATATAAACTAACAGTAGTGACACATATACATCTGTACCGTCAGTTACACCACCCGTATCACATGTTTATCTTCACCGTCAGTTACACCACCCGTATCACATGTTTATCTTCACCGTCAGTTACACCACCCGTATCACATGTTTATCTTCATCGTCAGTTACACCACCCGTATCACATGTTTATCTTCACCGTCAGTTACACCACCCGTATCGCATGTTTATCTTCACCGTCAGTTACACCACCCGTATCACATGTTTATCTTCACCGTCAGTTACACCACCCGTATCACATGTTTATCTTCACCGTCAGTTACACCACCCGTATCACATGTTTATCTTCACCGTCAGTTACACCACCCGTATCACATGTTTATCTTCACCGTCAGTTACACCACCCGTATCACATGTTTATCCTCACCGTCAGTTACACCACCCGTATCACATGTTTATCTTCACCGTCAGTTACACCACCCGTATCACATGTTTATCTTCACCGTCAGTTACACCACCCGTATCACATGTTTATCTTCACCGTCAGTTACACCACCCGTATCACATGTTTATCCTCACCGTCAGTTTCATCGCCAGTCTCAGTACATAAAGAACCTAAATTGTCACGTATAAATCCAGTATAAATGATGTACATCTGTACCGTCAGTTACACCACCAGTATCAGTACATAAACTAACATTTGTGACACATGTAGATCTGTACCGTTAGTTACACCACCAGTATCAGTACATAAACTAACATTTGTGACACATGTAGATCTGTACCGTCAGTTACACCACCAGTATCAGTACATAAACTAACATTTGTGACACATGTAGATCTGTACCGTTAGTTACACAGATATTGTCAGTACATAAACTAACAGTAGTGACACATGTAGATCTGTACCGTCAGTTACACCACCAGTATCAGTACATAAACTAACATTTGTGACACATGTAGATCTGTACCGTCAGTTACACAGATATTGTCAGTACATAAACTAACATTTGTGACACATGTAGATCTGTACCGTTAGTTACACAGATATTGTCAGTACATAAACTAACAGTAGTGACACATGTAGATCTGTACCGTCAGTTACACCACCAGTATCAGTACATAAACTAACATTTGTGACACATGTAGATCTGTACCGTCAGTTACACCACCAGTATCAGTACATAAACTAACATTTGTGACACAAAAAAGATCTGTACCGTCAGTTACACCACCAGTATCAGTACATAAACTAACATTTGTGACACATGTAGATCTGTACCGTTAGTTTCACAGATATTGTCAGTACATAAACTAACATTTGTGACACATGTAGATCTGTACCGTTAGTTACACAGATATTGTCAGTACAAACTAACAGTAGTGACACAAGTACATCTGTACCGTCAGTTACACATATATTGTCAGTACATAAACTAACATTAGTGACACATGTAGATCTGTACCGTTAGTTACACAGATATTGTCAGTACATAAACTAACAGTAGTGACACAAGTACATCTGTACCGTCAGTTACACATATATTGTCAGTACATAAACTAACATTAGTGACACATGTAGATCTGTACCGTTAGTTACACAGATATTGTCAGTACATAAACTAACAGTAGTGACACAAGTACATCTGTACCGTCAGTTACACATATATTGTCAGTACATAAACTAACATTAGTGACACATGTAGATCTGTACCGTTAGTTACACAGATATTGTCAGTACATAAACTAACAGTAGTGACACAAGTACATCTGTACCGTCAGTTACACATATATTGTCAGTACATAAACTAACATTAGTGACACATGTAGATCTGTACCGTTAGTTACACAGATATTGTCAGTACATAAACTAACAGTAGTGACACATGTAGATCTGTACCGTCAGTTACACCACCAGTATCAGTACATAAACTAACATTTGTGACACATGTAGATCTGTACCGTCAGTTACACCACCAGTATCAGTACATAAACTAATATTTGTGACACATGTAGATCTGTACCGTTAGTTACACATATATTGTCAGTACATAAACTAACATTAGTGACACATGTAGATCTGTACCGTTAGTTACACAGATATTGTCAGTACATAAACTAACAGTAGTGACACATGTAGATCTGTACCGTCAGTTACACCACCAGTATCAGTACATAAACTAACATTTGTGACACATGTAGATCTGTACCGTCAGTTACACCACCAGTATCAGTACATAAACTAATATTTGTGACACATGTAGATCTGTACCGTCAGTTACACTACCAGTATCAGTACATAAACTAACATTTGTGACACATGTACGTCTGTACCGTCAGTTACACATATATTGTCAGTACATAAACTAACATTTGTGACACATGTACATCTGTAACGTCAGTTACACATATTTTGTCATTACATAAACTAACATTTGTGACACAAGTACATCTGTACCGTTAGTTACACAGATATTTTCAGTACATAAACTAACAGTAGTGACACATGTACATCTGTACCGTCAGTTACACCACCAGTACCAGTACATAAACTAACATTAGTGACACAAGTACATCTGTACCGTCAGTACAAAGACATTGTCAGTACATAAACTAACAGTAGTGACACATGTTTATCTGTACCGTCAGTGTCATCGCTAGTCTCAGTACTTAAAGAACCCAAATTGTGACGTATTTAAATCCAGTACGTAATAGAAATGTTTCATCGAAACTTTTTATGGGGTTATCAGTGGCGTAGCGTAAAATGATTGAATGTGCAATTCTGGTGCCAAAGCCCTTGCTTTGTTATTGCAGGGTCATGTTTCACCCACCCCTGGAATTTTTTTTGATAAAATGGAGCAATTAAGTGCATTGTTCTGCATTTTAAATCAATATTTATATAAGTTAAAAACAGAGACATATATTAATATAGACAAATTACAGTGTCTACTTGCATGAACATAGACCAAATAATTTTTTGATGTAATAAATCAGATAATCCGTGTGTAAAATGCGCTAATTTGTTGATTAATGAATTTATATCAGCGACAGCATAAAAGTGAAAGCGTGATCAACCCGAATATCTAACTTGATCAAAACATTGTCGACGTGTTTGTAGAAACTACGGGGATTTGAATGTTGTCATTTGGCAAGGAAACTTAATGCACATATACATCTTCCGTAGGCTACATTTTATTTTCAAATTCATGCGCTATCATACAAAACTAAGGTCAACTTATCGTCGAAGCGAGCGTTTTGAACTGGAAGCGTGGTCAACATAAGTCACGTGATTGCTCCCTCTCCCCCCTTGGCTTATAACTACTAGAGTAGGAGCGAGAAGAAATTTTCTGTTTAAGGCTCTTAAAGTTTGGAAATATTTTCGCATTATTTTGTATTTTATTTCCATTTGTACAAAATTACAGATTGAATGATTTTTTAAAACTTTTTATCAAAAAATTATGAACAAGCACAGGGTTATTGGCTAATATGCAGGCTACGCCACTGGTTATGTGTAGGTTACCCACAGTATGTAAACTCTGGTGTACGTCTTCCGGAAGCTGGGATCGTCGAAGCGAAGAAAAAGTCAACAGTAAGGGTTCCACTGTCGTCCTGTGACAGTATATTGGCTGCTAGTAAGTTTTCTTGTATACTTTCACTGCAACAATTACACTCTAACTGATCGCGGATAACAGCGGAATTAGTTTTGAATACAGTCGGTAACATTTATTGTTTCAGTTTGGAGAAAATGATTGTTAATCATTCAACTTATCAATGATATTTTCATAGAAGTCAAATAAATTATATTTCCCGAGCATAAAGATATGATAAATACCACATTTAATGCATTTGATTTATGAAACCAAGTGTTTAGATTAAAGGTGACATATCCCTTTATCCCAAAACGCGACAGTTTAGAAGAAATTCTGATTTGATTTCACGCTGGTGATTCCAGATAGTGTACGCCTAGCTGATGAAAACATGAACGCCTAGCTGGGATTTTAGTGGGAATATATGTACGCCTAGCTGTACAGAAAATTGTACAATTTAGTGCTATTTTTCACATTTGTCTTAGATAATCGGATAGGAAAACCCCTTCACAATTTTATGCTAATTTCAAGGATATGGTGCCATTTAATATACATTTTATTTATGGATAGATTGATTGATTGGATGCGATTTTACGTCAAAGTTAACAACATTTCACTTATATTGAGACATCGCCAGTTATATGTGAACCCATAAAACATTTGACCTTTGCAGTGCGCTAAGGACAATGTGTAGGTAGCGTTCTTTACGGTGTCACGCCTGCTATGAGATGAAGGAACGGATTTTAAAGTCTTTTTCGAAGGAATCGGCGACTTTTATTTCTACATGCCGAGTACATGGAGTATTTACTACCTATTTTTAAATCTTGGCCAGACCCAGGCCGAATTCCGAACCCACGACCTCCTACACCAAGCGCATTACCAACTGAACTATCGTATAATTATATTGAAAAGAGCGTTTTGTTGGTAGTAGCAGAACCTATAAATCATTCCTTTCTATTTAAATCAATCGACAAAAATAAAATAAAATAACCGATTAGATAAATAAACAGGGGACCAAAGACCTTAACGCTCACCTCAGGATATGTCTTATCTCGTGTAGAAAGTCAATGGACAATCACATAAATTACAGGGACTGTTTCAATTTTCAAGAGATAGGACCTAATTATGTAAGGATATTTCCAAATTTATTATTACTTATCCTAAAATGCTACCGTATACTTCTAAATATTTAAGGTCTAGCTACAATAAATGTATGGACAGCTAGTAAAAAGTACAAAGGCAAAAAACTAAGCCCTTTCAGTATTCTTACACATCTATGACCTTGACCTTTGATCCAATGAACTTCATCTACAGATCAAACTGATTGTAACGCCAATGCCATACTTATATAAAAGGTTTAGAGTTTTCCAGACAGATATTTTGTGACGTCGTAGCAGACGTTTTTAATCGCAAAGGCCCTGATAAATATTCCCCCTTTTTTAAATGACGTTAATTACGGTATAACAAGAAAATGCTCCATAAAAAAATACCACACACTTTTAAAGGGGGATATTTTATTATTTTAATTTTAAAAATAAGTTTAAGCCCCCTTTGTGGAATTTACTGAAAATACGAGATTTTCAAATTACCTGGGAACCAAACATATAAATGTTCAGAAACAAATACTCCATATCTTGAACGATAGTAAATAATTGAATCGAATGCACCCTCGGCACTTTTGGTTTTCCGATTGTGTATTTAGAATGGAGAGATTAAAACGTATGAACTTTTTGGCTTAGTAAGAGAAAATATAGAAGACTACCACACTTTACGCTTCGAAATTTAAACACGCCGAGGAATCTGTATTTTAATATGAAACTAACAAATAAACATTACGGGTATCCTGTTTGTGTGTAGTGAAAGTTCCGAGTTATCGACTTTTTCAAAAAGAACTTTTGTTTTCTTTCGCTTTTATTTCCCTTCATGTAAGACATTAATCATAGCGGAATGTCATGGCGGATATGCAAATTTCCCAATATATATCAAAATTACCTTAAGGCTAATACCTACAATATTCTAATATACATGCCTATACAAAAAGTTGATAGTTTTCCAGATCATGCACTGACAAATATAGTAGTTTAGCAATTTCCCCTTCAAGAACCTTGCCATTACCCTATTTTGAGCCCTACAGCTACGGTTACTACATGTCCTAAGTATGCTACACATGGAATATCTAAGTTGTATCTCTTATATGATTTTTACTATTTCCCCTTATAGGACCCAAAGGGGACATAACTTCCCCATTTGTGCAAACCAGAAAGCCCTTCACCATGGCATGATTGTCATTAAGTTTCATCAAATTTGGCCAGGTAGTTTTGGAGGAGATGACCTTGCTAAGTCTATTTATGAAAGGTTTATTCACTAAATAGTTGATTCACAAGATTTTGACTCCGATAATGTACACGATAATCGACTGATATCCATAAGATGACCGGGTTGTTGAATTATTGTGAATCTACAGATGGTGGTCCAAGTTGGATTTGTATTTTGAAGTAAATTTGCATATTTCGCAAGAAAAATACTGGGATTCCTAAATATAACTTTCATCTTGCCTTTCAAGTTGAAACCCCTGTCCATGTCTGCAACGAAAAATCAATTCTTTAAACAAGTTAACACAAAGCAACGTTTTGTCAGAGAACAAAATTATTTTTACAATGTTTTACAACAACACCAAACACAAATATATGTATTTTAGAGATGTCCACATAAATGCAGCTAAAGTACACTAAAATCCCAGCTAGGCGGTTGTTATGATTTTGCAAAAGTGGCAGCTAAGCGTACACCGGGTAAAAAATAATACTTGTTGTATTTAAACGTATATCTTGCATATGCGATTTGTATTCAAGCTCTTTGATGTTTCTTTGTTCCAATTACCTTATAAAACGGTAAGATCGGCTTTAGATTAAGGTAAAATTCAATCTTACGCCAAGGAGGTTGGTGATTTTACCCTGGCTGTCGATGATCAATTGTGTTTTTTGACATCATATGGTGATATTTGCGGGCAAATTGTAATGTCTAAGTGTTACTGACAGCAACCAAAATTATAAGTGGTATCCAAGACTTGACAATTTAATTTTAAGCGTTTACATACCTCTAAACTTCAGTCATTGAGACTATCAACATCACACGGTCGCTTCGACGATCCCAGCTTCCGGAAGACGTACACCGGAGTTTACATACTGTGTTACCTCCTACCAACAAAAGGCAAACGTGTCGTGCTGATGAATTTTGCCATCATAGTTTTATAGTTTTATTCTAATATATTTAAAGATATTATAAATTGGAACACTCAACTAAGTATTAAGTTAATCAAAAGAATATAGTACACCTTTATTATTTGATAAGTTTTCACTTTACCTATCTAATTTATAGAGAAAATGTTCATTTATTTTTCAAGTGTAATTTGATTTTGTAGTAAAGTGTCTCTAACCACAAGTGTGATGGCTGACATACATGATAACAATAATAGCAGAGCCGATGATAAGGCTTCCAAAACTCAAAAATCATATATATATATATGTGTGAGGATATCATTCTAGGCTCGAATCTACCTACATCGAAAAGAGGCCTTGTAACTGCGGTCATAATAGCAACTTGCTAGCCATATAAGACTTGTGGAAACCCTCCACTGACACAATAGCATAGGAAATATACGATGTATCTGCAGGCAGCTGTTATATTTGTGAACTCTGAACTCGCCGGATGGTACGACATAATACATATCCGCTAAATGATACAAGGCTTAGCCTACATCAAAGTAATAGATCATAAAACCTCTATAATATATACATTATTTTATTAATAATAGCTTCAGTAATGACCACAAAAATACAAAGTTGTCTCAATAACGCTAGCTTAAAACCCCGCAGACAATATCTCCCTAGAGGATTTCACGAGGTGATTAGTATGTAGTTTAATCACATTATCATATAAATCTCTTCAGAGAATTTTACTATTTGTCCATAGCGATTTGAGTTACTTCTTGCAATAACGTAAATTCGATGTTTATTGCGCGTAATCGTCTAATCATTTCACCTTTTACGTGCGTTTAATTTCCAAAGCTCATATTTGCTCGAAGGTAATCGATTAGACGGACAAATGAAGGTGCTTTTAATTGTATTATCTGAATTAAATCACAACACGTGGTTTGTAAAGGTCCGTAGGTAAATCTGATTCTGTGGCACCGCTGTGAATTACCAGTTATATAAATAAAGTCGGGATAAATTAATGATAAAACATCTATAAAAAGAATCAATTTAATCAGCATTAAATAATGTAGAACAACTTCAATCGGCAGTAAATAACATTAACACTGAAAGCAAATGAATATTAAATACAGCAGTAATTTGGAATTAATAAACTCGCATTTTGTCATGAAAATTACATTAAATATCCATGTTGTGTTGCCCATTTTGTGTTAATTAAATACAGGTAAAGTGAATGACGCCATCAGGAAATATTCTGAAGTGGAGCGATCAGAAAAGAAATGATATGTATGGTTTAAGTATTCCCGTAATGTGTTCTTTGTAATCTTTGATGACGGGTTAGCCAATGTGATAAGTGTTAAATGTGGCGATGGGTTAGCCAATGTATTCTGTGTAATCTGTGATGATGGATTAGGGAATATGTATCTGTAATGGTGGATTAGCCAATGTATTTTGTGTAATCTGTAATGATGGGTTAGCCAATGTGGTCTGACTGGTTAGCCAATGTGGTCTGTGTAAGCTGTGATGATGGGTTAGCCAATGTGGTCTGTGTAATCTGTGATGATGGATTAGGGAATATGTATCTGTAATGGTGGGTTAGCCAATGTATTTTGTGTAATCTGTAATGATGGGTTAGCCAATGTGGTCTGTGTAATCTGTGATGACTGGTTAGCCAATGTGGTCTGTGTAAGCTGTGATGATGGGTTAGCCAATGTGGTCTGTGTAATCTGTGATGACTGGTTAGCCAGTGTGGTCTGTGTAATCTGTGATGATGGGTTAGCCAATGTGGTCTGTGTAATCTGTGATGATGGGTTAGCCAATGTGGTCTGTGTAATCTGTGATGACTGGTTAGCCAATGTGGTCTGTGTAATCTGTGATGATGGGTTAGCCAATGTGGTCTGTGTAATCTGTGATGATGGGTTAGCCAATGTGGTATGTGTAATCTGTGATGACTGGTTAGCCAATGTGGTCTGTGTAATCTGTGATGATGGGTTAGCTAATGTGGTCTGTGTAATCTGTGATGATGGATTAGGAAATATGTATCTGTAATAGTGGGTTAACCAATGTAGTTTGTGTAATCTGTAATGATGGGTTAGCCAATGTGGTCTGTGTAATCTGTAATGATGGGTTAGCCAATGTGGTCTGTGTAATCTGTGATGACTGGTTAGCCAATGTGGTCTGTGTAATCTGTAATGATGGATTAGCCAATGTGGTCTGTGTAATCTGTAATGATGGGTTAGCCAATGTGGTCTGTGTAATCTGTGATGGTGGGTTAGCCAATGTGTTCTGTGTAATCTGTGATGGTGGGTTAGCCAATGTGGTCTGTGTAATCTGTGATGATGAGTTAGCCAATGTGGTCTGTGTAATCTGTGATGACTGGTTAGCCAATGTGGTCTGTGTAATCTGTGATGGTGGGTTAGCCAATGTGTTCTGTGTAATGAGTGATGGTGGGTTAGCCAATGTGGTATGTGTAATCTGCGATGGTGGGTTAGCCAATGTGTTCTGTGTTATCTGTAATGATTGGTTTGGAAATGTGTTCTGTTAAATCTGTGATGGTGGGTTAGCCAATGTGGTTTGTATAATCTGTGATGGTGGGTTAGCCAATGTGTTCTGTGTAATCTGTAATGATGGGTTAGGAAATGTGTTCTGTTAAATCTGTGATGGTGGGTTAGCCAATGTGGTTTGTATAATCTGTGATGGTGGGTTAGCCAAAGTATTTCGTGTAATCTGTAATGATGGCTTAGTCAATGTGTTCTGTTTAATCTGTAATGATGGGTTAGCAAATGTGTTCTGTGTAATCTGTGATGATGGGTTAGCCAATGTATTTTATGTAATCTGTAATGATGGCTTAGTCAATGTGTTCTGTTTAATCTGTAATGGTGGGTCAGCAAATGTGTTCTGTGTAATCTGTAATGGTGGGTTAGCCAATGTGTTCTGTGTTATCTGTAATGATGGGTTAGGAAATGTGTTCTGTTGAATCTGTAATGATTGGTAAGCAAATGTATTTTGTGTAATCTGTAAATACGGGTTTAAGAATGTGTTCTTTGTAATCTTTGATGACGGGTTAGCCAATGTGATAAGTGTTAAATGTGGCGATGGGTTAGCCAATGTATTCTGTGTAATTTGGATGCTGGATTAGGAAATGTGTATTTGTGACTGTGGGTTAGCCAATGTATTTTGTGTAATCTGTGATGACTGGTTAGCCAATGTGGTCTGTGTAATCTGTAATGATGGGTTAGCCAATGTGGTATGTGTAATCTGTGATGACTGGTTAGCCAATGTGGTCTATGTAATCTGTGATTATGGGTTAGCCAATGTGGTCTGTGTAATCTGTGATGATGGATTAGGAAATATGTATCTGTAATGGTGGGTAAGCCAATGTGGTCTGTGTAATCTGTGATGATTAAAAACTGACAAGAACTTCCGAATCCTTCCTGTTATTTAACTTTTAATTATTTTTTCTCAATGCATGTTAATATAGGACGTGCATACATTGCACCGACAATGCTTGCTAAAAAGATCTGAGCATCGATGATAATCCACAACTACTTGTCCTTCCTATACTGTCGGAAATTACATTATAATGTGAAAGCATACGAACGAATATATTAAAAATAATATATGGCTATATTATGTAAAACTACGAGAATAAGATGACTAACAGCAAAAACTCTGAAACTACCCGGCCTTTTGAAACCTAATTTGCTGTGCAAGGTCCTTGCTTGAGTCTGACTGTAGATTGTACAAACCATGGCGATTAGATATCCAAGGCTGCCGTTACTGAAAATAGAAAAAAACTAAAAAATCTTCTTCTCCAGAACCAGTCATTGGAGGCAAAATCTAAGTTAATATTTGGCTTCTAGATGGGCTTAACCTCTAAGTTTGTACATTTCGTGGAAGTCGGACAAAAAATAGGTAACGCGTTTTTGCGTTTAATTTTGCAAAAACCGTAAAATAGCTTTAAATAGTTTAAAATTGTTATAACTTGACTTATCGATCGGATAATGACATGGGGTTTTCAGTTTTGACATATTCTTGTAATTATCTTCAAAATGCGGTCAAGGTCAATTGTGACGGTCATGACCTAATTTTTTACCTTTCTGATTTTATTTATTATCTCGAAAACAATAAACTTTTTGTATAGGCATGCATATTGGAATATTGTTGGTATTGATGCAACGGTCATTTTGATGTATAGATTAAGGCCATGGTTCAAAGGTCAAGGTCACAGACGCGAAATAATACTGTAACGGTTCATTATCTTGAAAACTATAAACTTTTTTATAGACATGTATATTTGAATGTTGTAGGCATTAATACAACGATCATTTTGATGTATAGAAAAAGGTCATGGGTCCAAAGGTCAAGGTCACAGAAGCAAAACAATACCGAAATAGTTCATTATCTCGAAAACTATAAACATTTTGTATAGGCATGTATATTGGAATATTGATGGTATTGATGTAACGGTCATTTTGATGTATATATTAAAGTCATGGGTTCAGAGGTCAAGGTCACAGACACGAAACAATACTGAAACGGTTCATTATCTTGAAACAATAAACTTTTTGTATAGGCACGTATATTGTAATATTGTTGGTATTGATGCAACGATCATTTTGATGTATAGATTAAGGTCATGGGTTCAAAGGTCAAGGTCACAGACGCGAAATAATACTGAAACGATTCGTTATTTTGAAAACTATAAACTGTTTGTATAGGCATATATATTAGAATGTTGTAGGTATTAATACAACGAACATTTTGATGTACAGAAAAAGGTCATAGGTCCAAAGGTCAAGTTCATAGAAGCAAAACAATACAGAAATGGTTTATTATCTCGAAAACTATAATCTTTTTGTATAGGCATGTATAGTGGAATATTGTTGATATTGATGCAACGGTCATTTTGATGTATAGATTAAGGCCACGGGTTAAAAGGTCAAGGTCACAGACGCGAAATAATACTGTAACGGTTTATTATCTTGAAAACTATAAACTTTTTGTATAGGCATGTATATTAGAATGTTGTAGGTATTAATACAACGATAATTTTGGTGTATAGAAAAAGGTCATGGGTCCAAAGGTCAAGGTCACAGAAGCTAAACAATACCAAAATGGTTATTATCTCGAAAACTATAATCTTTTTGTATAGGCATGTATATTGGAATATTGTAGGTATTGATGCAACAATCATTTTTATGTATAGATTAAGGCTATTGGTTCAAAGGCCAAGGTCACAGACATGAAAGAATACTGAAACAGTTCATTATCATGAAAACTATAAACTGTTGTAGGTATATATCAATACAACGAACATTTTGATGTATAAAAAGGTCATGGGTTTAAAGGTCAAGGTCACAGATGCAAAACAAAATCAAAAACATTAACACGAAAACTATAATTTTTTGTATAGGCATGTATACTACAATATTGTTGGTATTAATAAAACGATCATTGTGATATATATAGATCAAGGTCAGGGGTTCAAAGGTCAAGGTCACAGATGCGAAATAATACTGAAATGGCTAATTATCTTGAAAACTATTAACATTTTCTATAGGCATATATATTAGAATGTTGTAGATATTAACTCAACTACTATTTTTATATATAGAGAAAGGTTATGAGTTCAAAGGTCAAGGTCACGGATGCAAAAAAATGTTGAAAAAGTTATATCTTCACTATTTGATCAGATAATGACATGGGGTTTTCAGTTTTGAAGTATTCTTGTAATTACCTTCAAAATGAGGTCAAGGTCAATTGTGAAGGTTATGACCTAATGTTTTACCTTTCCTGCAAAAAATTATTGACCCAATTTTAGGCAGTGTACAAACAAGATGTTTGTTTCAACCAAATCATTGAAAATTTTCTCCTGAATTGGCCAATTCTAACCCAATACAGCATGAAAAGTCCTTTAGTACCAGTAATCTAAAAGTTGTGTCTGGCATATCAGCCAAAATCCAAGGTGACTTCTGTTCCTATACATAGCAAAAACATGAAAGACCAATGCAGATTTGGTTTCCAACTACTTTGGTTCCAGTTGCAATTGTAAACAGGAGGGGGAATGCCATTTCACAAGATTTGCACGTTATTTATCAAAAATGTAAATTACCTGCCAGTTGAGCATCACAGGCCCTATTGGGCCTCTTGTTAATAATACATGTTCTAAGGTTGTTTGGTAGTATTTATAAGTATTGGATGTAGATTTAATATATCGTCCGTGTTTTATTTTGCTCTGTTACATACATGCAGTTTAATGTAGCCCATAATGTAATAAATGCAATAATTATATAATTATAATTCTGCTTTGTTGTAAATTTACGAATGTTTTCATGTTGTTCAAAGTAAACGTATATTTTGGTTCAAAGGAACAACATAATCAAAAAATAGGTGTTAGACAAACATACGAACAGTAATAAATACACAAATGGTTAAAAAAATTCTATTTCTCCCTTATATAGTCATGCATATTTTTGCTATTTTGGATTAGGGATTAAGCTGAAATTACTTTACCTGACAGAAGCTGTATATATACAGGACCTGTACACAACCATGTTCTAAAGCTTGAAGTCGGTAGTAATTGTCATTCGGCACTAATCGGTAATTAATAAGGCATTGTTCTTAATTAGTTTGTACACGTATAATACGCATATATCACGAATTGATTAAAAAGGCAAAGTTTACTACATTGTTTATTAACGCAAGCTTAATCTTTTCTCTTATAATTAAGAAAATTAACGACATAGAACATGAAAGGGGCGATTCAAATATGTTGTATAGGAAATCAATAAAATTCGATTCATTTTTCGAGTCAGCCTAAAATTTAGGTACTTTGTTCTTTAAAACATTTTTCCTGACTATATAAGATGTAATACACAGTGAATAATTTATTGATATAAAAAAAGTGTATAAAAAGAATTCATTACAAGCTTTTGCGCTTTTATGATCAACATCAAGGGCAGTTTGTCCTCATTAATGTCCGAGAAAAATTTAACCATGTTGTGTAGGATTTTTACTTTTAATGCGACTGGATTAACTCCCAGTTGCTGTGATTTCTCTCAAAATATACGCTCTTTATCAAAGAGTTGGTTTTGTTCAAAAGGTTCAGTGCCCAGAAACGTACCACTAGAATCCAAAACTTCACTACAGATGATATAAATGTGTCGACAAATGTTTTAAAGAGTTTAACACAAATTATTTTTATTTAAATTTTGAAATGCATTTTATTGTCTTGATATTTTGTAGAATAATCCATTAAATTTAATTTGATTTAAAGATATGTGTATATAAAGAACTATTTTGTATCTATTTGTATTTATCCTTTCTTAAACTCGGTATTTCTTCGGTTATCACTTCCTGCTTTTTCTTTGGTGTTTAGACATATGGCTAGCGGCAATTGGTTTTAATGGCAGTGTGCGTGTGTGTGTTTAATTAAGTCTTCCACCTAGAATACTAGTTGGAAGACTTATTGTTTTTCTTCCGTTTCCGGTTCTCCGCTATTTTTTTTACTATAAGGCACCCAAACGAAGTTTGGCGACTTATTGTTTTTGCACCGTTTCTTCTTATTATTATTATTAAGGCGCCCAAACGAAGTTTGGTGACTTATTATTTTTGCGCCGTTTCTTCTTATTATTAAGGCACCCAAACGAAGTTTGGCGACTCATTGTTTTTGCACCGTTTCTTATTATTATTATTATTATTATTATATTATTATTATTATTTATTATTATTATTAAGGCGCCCAAACAAAGTTTGGCGACTTATTAGTTTTGCACCGTTTCTTATTAAGGCGCCCAAACAAAGTTTGGCGACTTATTGTTTTTGCACCGTTTCTTATTATTATTATTATTATTTTTCCTCTTCTTCTTCTTCTTCCGGCCATGAACTTGTCCAACCAATTTCTCGAAGACCGTTGGTCCAATCTTAACCAAACTTCACATGAAGGTTGATCCCCATCTCCTTCCCCAGAGGCCGAGGTAAAATGCCCATGGGGTCATTAGGGGAGGGGCAGGAGGGCGGGGTCTTAAAAAACAATAATGATCATTTTTGCCATTTATACTTTATTTTGTACTATAAAACCATATATATTCATGATCAGTGTCTCAAGATGCACAAGTCTGTATCAGTAGATTTTCCCTGCGGTATCAGGGAGGGGTGGGGATGGGCGTGGCAGTGTGCTAACTTTTAAACGGTTGAGATCCCCACCCATAAACTATACATTTTCTGGTTCTACATAAAAAGTTGAATAGAGTGATACTAAAGAAAATCCAACGGGGTCATTCCTGATGGAGGGTGGGGACGGGCGGGGCTTGGTACTAACTTTTAAATGGTTGATATCCCACCCTGAAACTATATATTTTCCGGTTCTGTTTTAAAAGTTGAATAGAGTGATACTGAAGAAATGCCCATGGCGTTTTCCAGAGGAGGACAGGGACAGGCGGGGCTGGGTACTAACTTTTGATCAGTTGAGATCCCCACCCTTAACATATATATTTTCTTATTCTTTATGAAAAGTTGAATAGATTGATACTAAAGTAAACCCATATGGACATTCCAATAGGAGGTTGGGGACAGGTAGGTCTAGGTACTAACTTTGAGATCCCCACCCTCAAACTACATGCTATCATTTTGTTTAAGAATTAAAACAATAAGCATGAATTTTCATTGTCAAGGATACTTAAGTAATCACTGATCCATGTCTAAAAGCTTTTAAGCTAAATCTTCTTATAAGCAACACTAATGGTCATTGGTCCCTGGGGCATGATTTATTATTCAATTCGATAGAGTAGCTGCATTTAGTTATCAGTATGACATTATATGGGTAAATGCCTGGATTAATTTAAAATCAACACATCATTAGCTCATCAAAACAATGGTTTGTGATATTGGGTATAGGTGATGTCAATCAACTTTACCTATTGTTTGAATTTCAACCAATTGGATTTATGTACTACTTCTCTATATAAAATTAAATCTTAAAATGAAAAAAATATTACAAGTTTAAAATTTCTCAACAGTTTTTCTATTGTGTGTAGAACTTATTTAAAGGTTTAAAATTTTCAGCCGTTGCCATGGAAATGGAAAAAAGCAACAAAAGTACAAGTTCTAATATGTGCTTTGAATACAGGGTTTGATTTTTATTCGTTTGGGCGCCTTATTTGTAATGATGCATCCATCATTACATTAGTACTCGTTATTATTATTAAGGCGCCCAAACAAAGTTTGGCGACTTATTGTTTTTGCACCGTTTCTTCTTCTTATTATTATTATTATTATTATTGTTATTATTCTTCCTCTTCTTCTTTTTTCCGGCCATGAACTTGTCCAACCAATTTCTCGAAGACCGTTGGTCCAATCTTACCAAACTTCACATGAAGTTGATCCCTATCTCCTTCCCCGGAGGCCGAGGTAAAATGCCCATGGGGTCATTAGGGGAGGGGCAGGAGGGCGGGGTCTTAAAACACAATGATCAATTTTGCCATCTATACTTTATTTTGTACTATAAAACCATATATATTCATGATCAGTATCTCAAGATGCACAAGTCTATATCAGTAGATTTTCCATGCGGTATCAGGGAGGGGTGGGGATGGGCGGGGCAGTATGCTAACTTTTAAACGGTTGAGATCCCCACCCATAAACTATATATTTTCTGGTTCTACATAAAAAGTTGAATAGAGTGATGCTAAAGAAAATCCATGGGGTCATTCCTGATGGAGGTGGGGACGGGCGGGGCTTGGTTCTAACTTTTAAATGGTTGATATCCCACCCTGAAACTATTATTTTCCGGTTCTGTTTTAAAAGTTGAATAGAGTGATACTGAAGAAATGCTCATGGCGTTTTCCAGAGAGGGCAGGGACAGGCGGGGCTGGGTACTAACTTTTGATCAGTTGAGATCCCCACCCTTAACATATATATTTTCTTATTCTTTATGAAAAGTTGAATAGATTGATACTAAAGTAAACCCATATGGACATTCCAATAGGAGGTTGGGGACAGGTAGGTCTAGGTACTAACTTTGAGATCCCCACCCTCAAACTACAATTTTCTTCATGGGCTGGTTGCTATCATTTTGTTTAAGAATTAAAACAATAAGCATGAATTTTCATTGTCAAGGATACTTAAGTAATCACTGATCCATGTCTAAAAGCTTTTAAGCTAAATATTTTATAAGCAACACTAATGGTCATTTGTCCCTGGGGCATGATTTATTATTCAATTCGATAGAGTAGCTGCATTTAGTTATCAATATGACATTATATGGGTAAATGCTTGGATTAATTTAAAATCAACACTTAATTAGCTCATCAAAACAATGGTTTGTGATATTGGGTATAGGTGATGTCAATCAACTTTGCCTATTGTTTGAATTTCAACCAATTGGATTGATGTACTACTTCTCTATATAAAATTAAATCTTAAAATGAAAAAATATTACAAGTTTAAAATTTCTCAACAGTTTTTCTATTGTGTGTAGAACTTATTTAAAGGTTTAAAATTTTCAGCCGTTGCCTGGAAATGGAAAAAAAACAAAAGTACAAGTTCTAATATGTGTTTTAATACAGGGTTTGATTTTTATTCGTTTGGGCGCCTTATTTGTAATGATGCATCCATCATTACATTAGTACTCGTTATTATTGTTATTATTCTTCCTCTTCTTCTTCTTCCGGCCATGAACTTGTCCAACCAATTTCTCGAAGACCGTTGGTCCAATCTTAACCAAACTTCACATGAAGGTTGATCCCCATCTCCTTCCCTGGAGGCCGAGGTAAAATGCCCATGGGGTCATTAGGGAGGGGCAGGAGGGCGGGGTCTTAAAAACAATAATGATCAATTTTGCCATCTATACTTTATTTTGTACTATAAAACCATATATATTCATGATCAGTATCTCAAGATGCACAAGTCTATATCAGTAGATTTTCCCTGCGGTATCAGGGAGGGGTGGGGATGGGCGGGGCAGTGTGCTAACTTTTAAACGGTCGAGATCCCCACCCATAAACTATATATTTTCTGGTTCTACATAAAAAGTTGAATAGAGTGATGCTAAAGAAAACCCCATGGGGTCATTCCTGATGGAGGGTGGGGACGGGCGGGGCTTGGTTCTAACTTTTAAATGGTTGATATACCACCCTGAAACTATATATTTTTCGGTTCTGTTTTAAAAGTTGAATAGATTGATACTGAAGAAATGCCATGGCGTTTTCCAGAAGAGGGCAGGGACAGGCGGGGCTGGGTACTAACTTTTGATCAGTTGAGATCCCCACCCTTAACATATATATTTTCTTATTCTTTATGAAAAGTTGAATAGATTGATACTAAAGTAAACCCATATGGACATTCCAATAGGAGGTTGGGGACAGGTAGGTCTATGTACTAACTTTGAGATCCCCACCCTCAAACTACATGCTATCATTTTGTTTAAGAATTAAAACAATAAGCATGAATTTTCATTGTCAAAGATACTTAAGTAATCACTGATCCATGTCTAAAAGCTTTTAAGCTAAATCTTTTTATAAGCAACACTAATGGTCA
This sequence comes from Anadara kagoshimensis, assembly GCA_021292105.1. Taxonomy (NCBI): domain Eukaryota; kingdom Metazoa; phylum Mollusca; class Bivalvia; order Arcoida; family Arcidae; genus Anadara; species Anadara kagoshimensis. Next base: position 44,065,711 of record CM037867.1, read on the forward strand.
TTTGTCCCTGGGGCATGATTTATTATTCAATTCGATAGAGTAGCTGCATTTAGTTATCAGTATGATATTATATGGGTAAATGCCTGGATTAATTTAAAATCAACACATCATTAGCTCATCAAAACAATGGTTTGTGATATTGGGTATAGGTGATGTCAATCAACTTTGCCTATTGTTTGATTTCAACCAATTAGATTCATGTACTACTTCTCTATATAAAATTAAATCTTAAAATGAAAAAAATTTACAAGTTTAAAATTTCTCAACAGTTTTTCTATTGTGTGTAGAACTTATTTAAAGGTTTAAAATTTTCAGCCGTTGCCATGGAAATGGAAAAAAGCATCAAAAGTACAAGTTCTAATATGTGTTTTGAATACAGGGATTGATTTTTATTCGTTTGGGCGCCTTATTTGTAATGATGCATCCATCATTACATTAGTACTCGTTATTATTATTATTCCTCCTCTTCTTCTTCTTCTTGCCATGAACTTGTCCAACCAATTTCTCAAAGACCGTTAGACTAATCTTAACCCAACTTCACATGAAGGTTGATCCCCATCCCCTTCCGCAGTGGCCATGTCAAAATGGCCATGGGATCATAAGGGGTGGGGCAAAAGGGCGGGGTCTTAAACACAATAATGACCAATTTTGCTATTTATACTTTATTTTGTACTATAAAACCATATATATTCATGATCAGTGTCTTAAGATGCCGAGTCTGGGTCACAAAATTTCCCCGGGGGTATCAGGGAGGGGTGGGGATGGGCGGGGCAGTGTGCTAACTTTTAAACGGTTGAGATTATCCGTATATAATTGTATGTAGTACTACTGATCCTTTTTTATATCATTCGTATATAATTGTATGTAGTACTACTGGCACTTTTTATTATCCGTATATATTGTAGTACTACTGGCACTTTTTATATTATCCGTATATAATGTATGTAGTACTACTGGCACTTTTTATATCATCGTATATAATTGTATGTAGTACTACTGGCACTTTTTTATTATCCGTATATAATTGTATGTAGTACTACTGGCCTTTTTATATTATCCGTATATAGTATGTAGTACTACTGGCACTTTTTTATCATCCGTATATAATGTATGTAGTACTACTGGTCTTTTTATGTTATCCGTATTTAATTGTATGTAGTACTACTGGTACTTTTTATATATCCGTATATAATGTATGTAGTACTACTGGTCCTTTTTATATTATCCGTATTAATTGTATGTAGTACTACTGGTCCTTTTTATATCCCGTATATAAATGTATGTAGTACTACTGGCACTTTTTTATCATCCGTATATAATTGTATGTAGTACTACTGGTCACTTTTTATATTATCCGTATATAATTGTATGTAGTACTACTGGCACTTTTTTATCATCCGTATATAAATGTATGTAGTACTACTGTCCTTTTTATATTATCCGTATTAATTGTATGTAGTACTACTGGTCCTTTTTATATTATCGTATATAAATTGTATGTAGTACTACTGGCACTTTTTTATCATCCGTATATAATTGTATGTAGTACGTACACTGGCACTTTTTATATATCCGTATATAATTGTATGTAGTACTACTGGCACTTTTTATATTATCCGTATTTAATTGTATGTAGTACTACTGGCACTTTTTATCATCCGTATATAAATTATGTAGTATACTGGCACTTTTTATCATCCGTATATAATGTATGTAGTACTACTGGTCCTTTTTATGTTATCCGTATATAATGTATGTAGTACTACTGGTACTTTTTATATCATCCGTATATAATTGTATGTAGTACTACTGGCACTTTTTATATATCCGTATATAATTGTATGTAGTACTACTGGCACTTTTTTATCATCCGTATATAAATGTATGTAGTACTACTGGCACTTTTTTATCATCCGTATATAAATGTATGTAGTACTACTGCCTTTTTATATTATCCGTATATAATTGTATGTAGTACTACTGGCACTTTTTATATATCCGTATATAATTGTATGTAGTACTACTGGTCCTTTTTATATTATCCGTATTTAATGTATGTAGTACTACTGGTCCTTTTTATATTATCCGTATTAATTGTATGTAGTACTACTGGTACTTTTTTATCATCCGTATATAAATGTATGTAGTACTACTGGTCCTTTTTATATTATCCGTATATAATTGTATGTAGTACTACTGGTCCTTTTATATTATCCGTATATAAATGTATGTAGTACTACTGGCACTTTTTTATCATCCGTATATAATTGTATGTAGTACTACTGGTCTTTTTATATTATCCGTATTAATTGTATGTAGTACTACTGGTCCTTTTTATATTATCCGTATTAATTGTATGTAGTACTACTGGTCCTTTTTATATTATCCGTATTTAATTGTATGTAGTACTACTGGCACTTTTTATATCATCCGTATATAATGTATGTAGTACTACTGGTCCTTTTTATATTATCCGTATTTAATTGTATGTAGTACTACTGGTCCTTTTATATTATCCGTATATAAATGTATGTAGTACTACTGGCACTTTTTTATCATCCGTATATAATTGTATGTAGTACTACTGGTCTTTTTATATTATCCGTATTTAATTGTATGTAGTACTACTGGTACTTTTTATATCATCCGTATATAATGTATGTAGTACTACTGGCACTTTTTATTATCCGTATTTAATTGTATGTAGTACTACTGGCACTTTTTTATCATCCGTATATAAATGTATGTAGTACTACTGGTCCTTTTTATATTATCCGTATTTAATTGTATGTAGTACTACTGGCCTTTTTATATCCGTATATAAATGTATGTAGTACTACTGGCACTTTTTTATCATCCGTATATAATTGTATGTAGTACTACTGACATTTTTTATATTATCAGTATATAATTGTATGTAGTACTACTGACACTTTTTATATTATCCGTATTAATTGTATGTAGTACTACTGGCACGTTTTATATCATCCGTATATAAATGTATGTAGTATTACTGGCACTTTTTTATCATCCGTATATAAATGTATGTAGTACTACTGGTCCTTTTTATGTTATCCGTATATAATGTATGTAGTACTACTGGTACTTTTTATATCATCCGTATATAATTGTATGTAGTACTACTGGCCTTTTTATATTATCCGTATATAATTGTATGTAGTACTACTGGTACTTTTTTATCATCCGTATATAATGTATGTAGTACTACTGGTCCTTTTTATATTATCCGTATATAATTGTATGTAGTACTACTGGCACTTTTTATATTATCCGTATTTAATTGTATGTAGTACTACTGGCACGTTTTTATCATCCGTATATAAATGTATGTAGTATACTGGCACTTTTTTATCATCCGTATATAATGTATGTAGTACTACTGGTCCTTTTTATTTATCCGTATATAAATGTATGTAGTACTACTGGTACTTTTTATATCATCCGTATATAATTGTATGTAGTACTACTGGCACTTTTTATATTATCCGTATATAATTGTATGTAGTACTACTGGTACTTTTTTATCATCCGTATATAAATGTATGTAGTACTACTGGTCCTTTTTATATTATCCGTATAATTGTATGTAGTACTACTGGCACTTTTTTATATTATCCGTATTAATGTATGTAGTACTACTGGTCCTTTTTATATTATCCGTATATAATGTATGTAGTACTACTGGTCCTTTTTATATTATCCGTATTAATGTATGTAGTACTACTGGCACTTTTTATATCATCCGTATATAAATGTATGTAGTACTACTGGCCTTTTTATATTATCCGTATATAATTGTATGTAGTACTACTGGCACTTTTTATATCATCCGTATATAAATGTATGTAGTACTACTGGCCTTTTTATGTTATCCGTATATAATGTATGTAGTACTACTGGTACTTTTTATATCATCCGTATATAATTGTATGTAGTACTACTGGCCTTTTTATATCATCCGTATATAAATGTATGTAGTACTACTGGTACTTTTATATCATCGGTATATAATGTATGTAGTACTACTGGCACTTTTATATTATCCGTATTAATTGTATGTAGTACTACTGGTCCTTTTTATATTATCCGTATATAATTGTATGTAGTACTACTGGTACTTTTTTATCATCCGTATATAATTGTATGTAGTACTACTGGTCCTTTTATATTATCCGTATATAATGTATGTAGTACTACTGGCACTTTTTTATCATCCGTATATAATTGTATGTAGTACTACTGGTCCTTTTTATATTATCCGTATTAATTGTATGTAGTACTACTGGTCCTTTTTATATTATCCGTATTTAATTGTATGTAGTACTACTGGTCCTTTTTATATTATCCGTATTAATGTATGTAGTACTACTGGTACTTTTTATATCATCCGTATATAAATGTATGTAGTACTACTGGTCCTTTTTATATTATCCGTATTAATTGTATGTAGTACTACTGGCCTTTTTATTATCCGTATTAATTGTATGTAGTACTACTGGTCCTTTTTATATCATCCGTATATAATTGTATGTAGTACTACTGGTCCTTTTTTATTATCCGTATTAATTGTATGTAGTACTACTGGCACTTTTTATATTATCCGTATTAATTGTATGTAGTACTACTGGTCCTTTTTATATTATCCGTATTTAATTGTATGTAGTACTACTGGCACTTTTTATATCATCCGTATATAAATGTATGTAGTATACTGGCACTTTTTTATCATCCGTATATAATGTATGTAGTACTACTGGTCCTTTTTATGTATCCGTATATAAATGTATGTAGTACTACTGGTACTTTTTATCATCGTATATAATTGTATGTAGTACTACTGGTCCTTTTTATATATCCGTATTTAATTGTATGTAGTACTACTGGCACTTTTTATTTATCCGTATTTAATTGTATGTAGTACTACTGGTCCTTTTTATATTATCCGTATTAATTGTATGTAGTACTACTGGTACTTTTTATATCATCCGTATATAATTGTATGTAGTACTACTGGCCTTTTTATATTATCCGTATTAATTGTATGTAGTACTACTGTACTTTTTATATTATCCGTATTTAATTGTATGTAGTACTACTGGCACTTTTTATATTATCCGTATATAATTGTATGTAGTACTACTGGCATTTTTTATCATCCGTATATAATTGTATGTAGTACTACTGGTCCTTTTTATTATCCGTATATAATTGTATGTAGTACTACTGGTACTTTTTATATCATCCGTATATAATGTATGTAGTACTACTGGTCCTTTTTATATATCCGTATATAAATATATGTAGTACTACTGGCTTTTTTATCATCCGTATAAATGTATGTAGTACTACTGGTCCTTTTTATTATCCGTATATAAATGTATGTAGTACTACTGGCACTTTTTATATCATCCGTATATAATGTATGTAGTACTACTGGTCCTTTTTATATATCCGTATATAAATGTATGTAGTACTACTGGTACTTTTTATATCATCCGTATATAATTGTATGTAGTACTACTGGCTTTTTATATATCCGTATTAATGTATGTAGTACTACTGGTCCTTTTTATATATCCGTATATAATTGTATGTAGTACTACTGGCACTTTTTTATTATCCGTATTTAATTGTATGTAGTACTACTGGCACTTTTTATATTATCCGTATATAATGTATGTAGTACTACTGGCACTTTTTTATTATCCGTATATAAATGTATGTAGTACTACTGGCACTTTTTATATTATCCGTATATAATGTATGTAGTACTACTGGCACTTTTTATATATCCGTATATAAATGTATGTAGTACTACTGGTACTTTTTTATCATCCGTATATAATGTATGTAGTACTACTGGCCTTTTTATGTTATCCGTATATAAATGTATGTAGTACTACTGGTACTTTTTATATCATCCGTATATAATGTATGTAGTACTACTGGCACTTTTTATATTATCCGTATATAATGTATGTAGTACTACTGGTACTTTTATATCATCCGTATATAATGTATGTAGTACTACTGGCACTTTTTATATTATCCGTATATAATTGTATGTAGTACTACTGGCACTTTTTATATTATCCGTATATAATTGTATGTAGTACTACTGGTACTTTTTATATCATCCGTATATAAATGTATGTAGTACTACTGGCACTTTTTATATTATCCGTATATAATTGTATGTAGTACTACTGGTACTTTTTATATCATCCGTATATAAATGTATGTAGTATTACTGGTAATTCTTACATAATCTGTATATAATTGTATGTAGTACTACTGGTACTTTTTTTATCATCCGTATATAATTGTATGTAGTACTACTGGTACTTTTTTTACCATCCGTATATAATTGTATGTAGTACTACTGGTGCTTTTTTAGTCGTCTATTCTGTTTAATTATTACTAAACTACATGGAAGGTGTCATTCATTCTTGTGTATTTTACATTCTCTAATAGTTGTAGTAAGGTTAAGGTGGTTTTAACCCTAATTAATGCACTTATTCACATAGTCATGGATGTATTCTAATTTAATGGTGTTTTTCGATAGTATTTTACTATAGGAATTTTTCATTACTGCAAATAGTTGTAATAATGCTGGTGCGACTTTAAATAAATCATAAATAAATCATGTACTCTCTCTCTCTCTCTCTCTCTCTCTCTCTCTCTCTCTCTCTGCCAATTTATACCATTGGTAGATTAGGGTTCAAACATGGGTGTTAAAAAGATAATTAATAAATCGTAAATGGATGCAATCAGTTAAGTATGACGGGCTCTGAATCGTACTCTACCTATTATTTATATTGCAATGCATTGATCTTAGGAAATGAAGCGTTAATGTCATTTGAGCCGTGTATACAAAACAGGGTGGTCAAAATGAAGCCAAAATCGTCATTCATGTAACTCATAATGTCCAATCTATAAAATTGGTGTCAATTTGTCATTATTTTATTTGGCAATCTGTCTTTTGGTTAGAAGGGTATAAAGTTTTATAATAAATGATAGACAATTAAACCAATCAACTGGATAAGAAACTAATTCTACATTATTAATACTTTACAAGCATGGCCAGATGGTTATCTCAATTGACATATGGGATATGGCTCATTACTACATGTGAAATATAATAATCTTAATGTGAACAGTCGGAGCCCAAATAAAATATTAATAATAAACAGGACAAATGATGTGATAATTGCATTACCATTGGCTAATTAGCGAATATATCTCGTAGTTTTGTGACTTCGTAAATATTTCAAATATTTCAAACAAACAGCTTATACATTGTTAGACTTTAGTTTGCATTTTAAGCCTGATCTTTGGTTCTCTGGAGCATGTTCTTTCAGAAATCGACATTTCGAGTATAAAGTATATATACCAACACAAAAGCAAAATAAAAAATTCAAATACAAATATTTAACCATTGAACTGTTTAGAAAAGGCGTTTATAGTGTTATAATCATGATTAGTTTGCTTTGCAACGCAATTGAATTTATAGCACTATAGACGCCATTCGATTCTAAACAGTTCAATACTTATATATTAACATTTTGCATTTTTTGAAAATCTTAAATTTTAAATTTCAATACTATCCAGTGTTGCAAGAACTACTTTTTTATTTCTCCGATGACGTCATTGACGTATTGTTTACATGACGTCTTATTGTGCAAAAAATGTTCATGCAAGGCTAGCTACCGGTGGTTGCTATTGGCAATCAGCTGTGTTCTGCTTTTAGATTAATGCGTCATTTTTGTTTTAATGCGCTGGTTTTTATTTCATGTGTATAATTTAATAAAAGATTACACGTTGAACTTATTTTTGAAACACTGTAGTGTACGACATGCAAGTGCCATTGCTGGAACAGCCAACCATTGACGTCACGAGTATAGGCATAAACAAGAGATGCGTGACGTCACATTAGCACGGTCTCAAAGAAAAGTTAAATACAATCAAGCATCATAAATGTAAATATTCGTCTTTGGTTATCAAAACAGACATAGTGTGGGACGTGAACTTTGTCGTAAAGAACAAAGGTCAAGTCAGTTTGAAATATTGTGCTGAAGTGAAATGATAGATTAATATTCAGATAAAAGTCTTAATGTTTTCAATGTGAAAAAGTCATATAATTGTTTCATTTTAAAACTAATTTATCATGACCGCCAGGAACAGAAATGACACCATTACATCAATCAAGAAGGGCTAGCAGCTAGAGGGAAGTACATAAATAGCTTCTCATTCAATTTAAATCCTTGATTCCGCTTAACACTTTGTCTTCAAGTAAAATCACTCCATCAATTATATAAACTTGGTTTTAAGAGCTGTCATTAAAAATTACATTCTGCCGTTTCCATGACAGCATTTTGTAAAAATATATTCTTTTCATTTAGACTTTTAGATGACTTCCAACGTTTAATAGTTATTAAATAGGCGTTTGATCGAGGATGATAAATCTTGGTTTTCAAAAATTAAACCAGTGATAAACGTGAAGGTAATATGTCGTCTGGTCGACGTGAAGGTAATATGTCGTCTGGTCGAAAAATATTATAACAAACTTTTGATTAAATATTATCAAATATTGTCCATTTAAACTTAAACAACAACTTAATAATCTGATAAACATGAACATATTAAGATTCTGAAAATCTATGTAATTAATATGTTAATTAATAAAGGACTATCCCCTTTTTATTAATTGAAATAGAAATAAACAATGTTCCCCTAATAAAGTGTGTATACTTTAAATGGCGAAAAACTATATGCTTCTAAGAACAGTAACACAACGTTTGAATTTATGCCCCATGTTGTCAGTGGATCATTGTTGCTTCAAACACTAGCTCTAATCCAACTAATTCTCATCAATTCTTTGTTGACGAATTGTATATATGTGTGTGTGTGTGTGTGTGTGTGTGTGTGTGTGTGTGTGTGTGTGATACCTTCTGTATATATAGTTGTTGGTAGCTTTAGAACTGCACTGCTAATTATATATTTAATGGAAGGGTATGTGATAAAACTTTTGTGTGACGACTTACTTTATACGGAAGTATCTATCCAAAAAGAATCTTTGCTTCTTCTGTGCTGTTTCGCATTTTCACCATTGCCTTAGATGATATATTCTACTATATAAGCAGGAGGTGTTTACCATTTCGGAGCACCCGGCCTCACTTCTTGGTGGAAATTCAAGTCTTTAACTTGTTGCCCTTAACACATTGATGTTTTTCTTTTTTTTAAAGTTGCATAAATTGATAATTGGTGTATAGAAACATGGCGTATAGTTAACGGGATTTATAAAGCATTGCCCCCATTATCTTATTGAAGATCTATAATCACACATTTCTATGTATTTTGCTTTATAAAAGATAAAAGATGCTTTAAATCAATGAAAAATAAGGTGAATTTAATTCTGAAACATATAAACATATCGCGTGATGATTCATGACGGGAAAATGTTGAAAGTTAATTTTCTTTTTTTTTTTTTTTTTTTTTGATGGTCACTGACCAAGATAGCTAAATATCATTTCGAACGAAGGAAGGACATAATTTTCAGGGATCGAAATTATATAATACTTATAGACAACAAGAGACTATTAAATGGCAACATAAGGCAACGAGTTATAATTCGATAACGAAATAGTATTTTGCGAGAACACAATATTATTTCGAGATAACAAAATACTATTGCGAGAGAATGGAACATAAGAGCTGTTATTTCAAGGGAACGAAACACTATTTCGAGGGCATAAGGTACTTTTTGAGATAAGGAATTAATAACCCGAACACAAAATACCATTTCCAGAACACGAATAATTATTTTGAGATAACGAGTTCATATTTGACTTTTTTAGGAATTCCGAGATAATGTAATAAGTGTTATATATGCTACTACAGTATAATTACATAAAATAACAATACGGAAAGTAAAAGTAATTAAACTAAATGACATCTTGTAACATGTAAAACTCAAATTTATCAAATGTATAACCACGGTTAGCCTGACATTACACTCTCCAGCAATGAAGGTTAATTTATCAATTTAACACATGTTTAATGTATATTCTCTGCTTTTTATAAGTGTTTCATTGTCTTGTTATCATCTTTTATTTCAGAGTTGATATCAATGCATTAACATGTGTAAAACATGTCACAATGTCCAGAACGTTATAATATAGTTGTAATTTCTTGGAAAATCAGGACGGAAAATGAAGGATATAAAACACATGACAAATTATGTGAAAGTGAACCAACATAATCACGTATTCCACCACACCATCTACTTCCTCTTACTGATTCAAGAGGAAGCTACAAAGTAACTTAAATGGCGGTATTTTATATGGCGTAGTAGCGAGAGCAAAGTGAACTATTTTAAATGGCATAGATAGTGCAATTCAACAACAGGTTGATTTTAGTGTAACTGGGGTGGCCTTAGTTGTTTTAATAAGATATAAAAGTAAAACACCTTTAAAAACATCAAAATTTGAGGAAATAGCTAACATTGAGCTACCCTTCACATTACCCTTTACACACCTACGTAAATAACTCTGTCATAACAAAGCCATACAAATGATTAGAATTCATTTTGTAAAACGTTTCACCCTTGTAAACGCCAATTTAAATTCCATTGTATTAGGAAAGAAGACATGCGGTAAGGACGGGGCAAACAAGGGGGTTATTACAGCGGCCTGGTTCCCGTTAATAAATCAAGTCTTGATTTGTACCGTCCAATTGAAAATCAGTAAAACAAATACACCTAATTACATAGTACTTTTAGGGTTCTAAAGGATGTCTACGGGTTTTACGAGCAATCGACTAACAGACATATTCCTGGCATGAGAATCCTACCTGTATTAAGCCACTGTTATATAAAATAGTGTTAACCATCATTATAAAATTGCAATATATATGCGATTAGCCATTTCAGCTGATAATCGCCATTTTCATGTACACAGAGTAGTATTTTCCCAATACTAGAGATAATTTTTATTTTTTATTGACATGGTGCTTACTCTACATATTAAAATTAATCTCAACCAATATTTTATCAATAAAATTTTGACATGCATGCAATTTTCAAATGGGTCAATTCCTTATATTTTCTGTAGACTTCCTTTTTTGCTTACTTTTATGAGACCCTAACATCATACTTTTTAGGTCGCTAGATTCGCATTCGGTTATTTGTTACATACCAGATTTCTCAAAATTAATCAATCTTCACCGCCAAACTTAATTGGAATGATTTTAGTAGAGAGTAAGATCATATCATAGATAAACCTTGTTAACTGCACATGACGACATCACATAGTGAAATGTGAAATGTGAATATTTTCAACAATATTGTGTATATAATAACCCGTTCTTATGTCATAATAAGTTGTTCTGTGGCAATTCTAATTAAACAGTATGATATCTGTGCCATATCTAAGACTTCCTTGAAGTACCTGCCACACACATTGTTATTCAATTATCATCGAATGTATCGTTAATGTACTAATTATTTATTTCAGTAAAAAAAGGGTTGTATAAAACCTTAATTATCCGTAAATTTGGGGTTTTCTCAGTCAAGTATTAAAGTTTCAGTGTTATCACTGTTGTTTAACTATTTAAAAAAAAAATATTAATCATTAGGGGTATGTTATCGGCAAGCTGTCCGCCATCTTGTTTACGAACTCTCAACAGTTGTCAAGACACTAGCCACAGGTATTTATTATGTACTTTTGACCAATATAAAATAATAGTAAACTACCTGCACGTCCCATAGATAGTTATTTAATGCTTATTTAGTCCCGACTTTGCGTTATTAAGTCTATATTATTAATATTTGGGATAGCACTGTTCATCCTTCCCGCTACTCAAACTTCCCCATACTTTATGCTATAAGTATATAACACAAAAAGTTCTATTGTGTAAATCTTTGTTGTATTGTTTTAATTTTATAATCACATGATTCTGTGTGAATTAAGGATAATTTTAGTACTTTTTGTATAATTTTAAAGGCTCTATCAAAATTATTATTATTATTATTTACTACATTTTATTGCGACATAACAGTTACTAGACATAATGCACCGGCACCGGCACAGACGAACACCGATTTCCGTTTCGGTATCTCTATCTGCCGAATCGGTTCCTGACCGGGGTATAAATACCGGAACGGAGCGGAAGGCAGTCAGTTCCATTTCGACAGCCTTCGTATCCGCCCGCACTTTGTATACTATTTACATAATGCTGTTATTCAAGTTACTAGACCGGTTTTATTAAATTGGTTCTATTTTAATATTTCAAATAACCCTTGGATTGGCTATTTCATATAGCATTTTAATATTATCTTGGATTTAGCTATTTACATAGCACTAATTTGTACCGTGACTTATCAATGTTCCCAAATATCAGACAGATACGATGCTAGGTTTGCATGTGGCATTAGCAGTGAAGTAGGGTAAATCTGGCCACAATCTGTTATTTATTTATTGTCTCTATACGCGGCAGGCATCAGTGAGTTTCCAGTGTACGTGGGATTTGCTATTTCATATAGTTGTACAAAGATTCAGTAATGTTCGCTTCTTGTTCACAATTTTAGACTTATTATAAGACATAGCTATTTCTTATAGCAACTTGGGTCATTCCTTGTATACCAATTATAATTCGGAAACAGCTAGATCTAATAGCACTAACTATTTACTCCGTGTTCATCGTACGCTGTTTCATTTTAGAGCCTTATTTTATTGTTGGTGCTACATAGGCAATAATCATGTTATGACGATCTGATTTTTTGTGTATAAACAGTGGTGTGCATTTATTTAACTTATTATATCGAGAGACTGTAATATTTAGTAAATAAGCTGATACTCTATAATTGTTGATAATAATTGCCATCGGTAATGTTATTGAATAAATTCAAATATAATACACAAAAGTTCTCATGTAGTCATTTCAACATTGTGTACGGCAATTGGTAACAGTCTAGTGACTCAACATACCAATATTCAGATCCTACTCTGGAGCTCGAACCCAGCGATATAAGCTGCTAACGATCATTCACCACCCGGCTCTTGATTTGGCAATTTTTTTCCAATCGTTTTCACATTTGTCCAGATTTTCTTTACTATACAAATGTGCACAAACTGTGCACCATTTGTTTGCTGATGTTTCTTTATTCGTAAGAAGCAGAAAATATGCAGAACCTTGTTAAATCTGGAGAGAAGACTGTCGCCAAACCAAATCACTCAACTCCACATACAGATATATAAATGGCGTTTTAAAACTCCTAAACTCATTTGACCCATCGGCACTTTAAGTTGTCCACATCTTGGCAGCTAAATGGGTAATGATCAGGATTCTTAGTGCAAATTAAAAATTTTAAATGAATAAATAAATGTTAAAATAGAATAAATGCAAATAAAATGAACGGTGGAGTACCTGATAATTTTCAGAATTTCCTAAATCTTTTATTGCAGTTGTTTAGATTAAGTCATTAAATTTGCGTAATCATAATCTGTTAATTCGCGCGCTGTCATCATCGGATAACTGGTGCTCAATACACTACTATTAAATTCATTTTTTTTAATTTCTCGTAATTTACATTTACAATATTTCATGCATGAGCTGACATAAATTTATATAATTAACCCGGAGGACTGTGTTCGCTGACATTGTTGATATACGAATATTATCCTCTCTGCTAATTACTGACTCCAGATTTAGATAATTTCACGATTTTTCCCAAAATTATGCCGAGCTGTGGGCAGCATCTGTCGAAAAGGTAACGAGATTAGCTGCCGATTTGGCACTTATTCGGCACTAGGTCTGCAGTACTGTAGATGCCAAATATCCTAATGAGCTTAAAATAAAAGATACTTTCTGTTTCATATTTAGACTTACACCAACGAAAAGCTACATTTAAAGCTGTATGACAAATGTGATGACGTATTTTTTTTAATCGTCAACTTTCCGTTTCTATGCAGCAAATGGAAAAAAAATGAAATATTGAATTTTGCAACACATTACATGCCATAATCAAACTATTGAAAAACGTTGTCAACCTTCTTAAGGATAAATAGATTTTAAAATTGATCCAAATAAAATATAGTATATTCTCATCAGGTGAGCGCACATGCCTTTTATGACCCTCTTGGTTATTTCTACAGATCGATATACATGTATTCTATTTTAATTCATGAATAATTCCTCTTTATTTTGTTTTAAGTTCTGTTGTAAAATGTTTATCATGCTGCATGCAGAGAAATGTAATCCTTCAGGAACAGCTTACATCATCTTAATTTAATGAAGATTTGTGTGACTGGTGTTTTTGTTAAAAAACTTTTCTTAATTTATAGATTACAAATTCTTTATTAATTCATTGTTCATAAACGCAAAATCAATTATTCAATATTATCCACTAAATAACGACCATCGGGACCCATTCTAAGATTTAAGTATTCAACAGCTTCCGGGGAATATGTTAACATTAATATGTTAGTTAAGATATATTACATACAATAAGCTATTTATTACGTAAGAATAGTTTATGGTGTGTATCCTACACATTAAACGTCACCCAGCCACCTTATTAATTTTAATTTAGTACAATGTTCTGTTATAAATGTGCGATATAAGTCTTACTGTTTTATTCAGTTATTGTTGATAGACTTTAGGTGTTTGTTGTTTGTAAGACCTTTCAGTTAGAACGTTGTTAAAATAAGTATAAACCCTGATAGAAATTCTTAGATTGATTTTTACGCTTCAAACAATTTATTTTTCTGGTTTGTGTAGCACTTCTGAATCACGCCATATCTAAATCGCCTTAGCAATAACTTCATCATGATAACTTTGTAATAGTCATTTCATACATAATGTAATTGCTGATTGAAAAAAAAAATAGAAAAAGATTCACAACTGAATAAAAATATTAAATGTCTTTTGTTTTAAAGTCCACAAATATTTTTCTAGATATTACGGAAGCGTATTAGGGCCACATTTTTAATTTACTTTTTTTATTTTTTACACTTTAATCTGTAAAATTTACACTTTAATGTGTAAAATTTACACTTTAATCTGTAAAATTTACACTTTAATGTGTAAAATTTACACTTTAATCTGTAAAATTTACACTTTAATCTGTAAATTTTACACTTTAATCTGTAAAAATTTACACTTTAATCTGTAAAATTTACACTTTAATCTGTAAAATTCACACTTTAATCTGAATTTTAATCTGTAAAAAAATCTTTACACATTAAAGTGTAAATTTTACAGATTAAAGTGTAAATTTTACAGATTAAAGTGTAAAATTTACAGATTAAAGTGTAAAATTTACAGATTAAAGTGTAAATTTTACAGATTAAAGTGTAAATTTTACACATTAAAGTGTAAATTTTACAGATTAAAGTGTAAATTTTACACATTAAAGTATAAAATTTACAGATTAAAGTGTAAAATTTACAGATTAAAGTGTAAAATTTACACATTAAAGTGTAAATTTTACACATTAAAGTGTAAATTTTACAGAATAAAGTGTAAAATTTACAGATTAAAGTGTAAATTTTACAGATTAAAGTGTGAAAAATAAAAAAGTAAATTAAAAATGTGGCCCTAATACGCTTCCGTAAGATATGGATAAAAAATATATGAAGCTGTTTTATTGATCAAAGAAAAAAATATCGTATCGATAATTTTACTGTAGGATCTTGATATACGCCCGTTGATTGATTTCTTTGCTGTGTATTTAATAATGCTGATGTTTTGCTGTAAGCATTAGTAAGATGTGAAGCGCCCACGTCTTTTCACGATTTATGTCTATTTAAAGAGACAATGCTTCATATCTTGGGTATTGCTTGATTCTAGTCATCTTCATGTAGTTTTTGCATTCTCGATCGTGTTGGACATTGCTTGATGCCAGTCATCTACGTGTAGTTTTCTGATTTTAGGTCGTGTTGGACATTGCTTAATTATAGTTATCGTCTTGCAGCTTTCTGATTTTAGGTCGTGTTGTCCATTGCATGATGGCAGATCCTCTTGTAGTTTTCTGATTCTTGGCGGTTTTGGGCTTGCTTGATTATAGTCATCTTCATGTAGCTTTCTTGTTCTAAATCGCATTGGGTATTGTGAGTTGTTAGTCATCTTCTTGTAGTTTTCTAATTCTAGGTCGTGATGGACATTGCCGAATGCTATTCATCCTCTTATAGTTTTCTGATTCTAGTTCGTGTCGGGCATTGCTTGATTATAGTCATCTTCTTGTAGTTTTCTAATTCTAGGTCGTTTTGGACATCGCTTAATAATAACCATCTTCTAGTAGCTTTTTTATTCTAGGTCGTGTTGGACATTGCTTGATACCAGTCATATTCTTGTAGTTTTCTGATTGTAGGTCGTGTTGGGCATTTCTTGATGCCATTCGTCTTCTTGTAGTTTTCTGTTTCTAAGTCGTCTTGGGCATTGCTTGATGCCAATCATCTTCTTGTAGTTCTTTGATTCTATGTCGTGTTAAACATTGCAATATGGCAGTCATCGTCTTGTAGTTTTCTGATTCTAGGTCGTGTTTGGCATTGTTTGATTATAGTCATCTTCTTAAAGTGTTTTATTCTTGGTCGTAATGGACATTGCTTGATGTCAGACATCTTGTAGTTTTCTGATTCTAGGTCGTGTTGGGCATTGTTTGATTATAGTCATCTTTTTATAGTGTTTTATTCTTGGTCGTAATGGACATTGCTTAATGTCAGACATCTTGTAGTTTTCTGATTCTAGGTCGTGTTGGGCATTGTTTGATTATAGTCAAATTCTTATAGTGTTTTATTCTTCGTCGTAATGGACATTGCTTGATGTCAGACATCTGTGTTTTCTGATTCTAGGTCGTGTTAGGCATTGCTTGATGCCAATTATCTTCTTGTAGTTCTCTGATGCTAGGTCGTGTTAGGCATTGCATGATGGCAGTCATATCCTTGTAATATTCTGATTGTAGGTCGTGTTGGGCATTGCTTGATGCCAATTATCTTCTTGTAGTTCTCTGATGCTAGGTCGTGTTAAGCATTGCTTGATGTCAATCATATTCATGTAGTATTCTGATTGTAGGTTGTGTTGGGCATTACTTGATGTCAGGCATCTCGTGGTTTTCTCATTCTTGGTCGTGTTGAGCAATTCTTGATACTAGTCATCGTCTTGAAGTTTTCTGATTCTAGGTCGTATTGAACATTGCTTCATGACAGTCATCTTTATAAGTTTTCTTATTCTATGCTGTGTTTGATATTGCTTGATGCCAGTCATCTTCTTGTAGTTTATTGATTCTAGGTCGTGTTTAACATTGCTTGATGCCAGATATCTTCTTGTAGTTTATTGATTCTAGGCCGTTTTTGACATCGCTTGATGCCAGACGTCTTTTTGTAGTTTTCTGATTCGAAGCGGTGTTTAACATTGCTTGATGCCAGTCATCTTCTTGTAGGTTACTGATTCTAGGACGTGTTTAACATTGCTTGATGCCAGTCATTTTCTTGTAGGTTACTGATTCTAGGACGTGTTTGACATTGCTTGATGCCAGTCATTTTCTTGTAGGTTACTGATTCTAGGACGTGTTTAACATTGCTTGATGCCAGTCATCTTCTTGTAGGTTACTGATTCTAGGACGTGTTTAACAATGCTTAATGTCAGAAATCTTCTTGTAGTTATGATTCTAGACCGTTTGACATTGCTTGATGCCATCTAGACGTCTTTTGTGGTTCTGATTCTATGCCGTGTTTGACATTGCTTAATGCCAGTCATCTTCTTGTAGGTTACAGATTCTAGGACGTGTTTGACATTGCTTGATGCCAGTCATTTTCTTGTAGGTTACTGATTCTAGGCCGTGTTTGACATTGCTTGATGCCAGTCATCTTCTTGTAGGTTACTGATTCTAGGCCGTGTTTGACATTGCTTGATGCCAGTCATTTTCTTGTAGGTTACAGATTCTAGGCCGTGTTTGACATTGCTTGATGCCAGTCATCTTCTTGTAGGTTACAGATTCTAGGAAGTGTTTGACATTGCTTGATGCCAGTCATTTTCTTGTAGGTTACTGATTCTAGGCCGTGTTTGACATTGCTTGATGCCACTCATCTTCTGTAGTTTACAATTCTAGGACGTGTTTAACATTGCTTGATGCCAGTCATTTTCTTGTAGGTTACTAATTCTAGGCCGAAGTTGACATTGCTTGATGCCAGTAATCTTTCTATAGTTTATTGATTCGATGCCGTGTTTAACATTGCTTGATGCAAGTCATCTTTTGTAGTTTTTTATTCTAGGCCGTTTTTGACATTGCTTGATGCCAGTCATCTTTTTGTTGTTTTCTGATTCTAGGCCGTGTTTATCATTGCTTGATGCCAGTCATCTTCTTGTGTTAGATTTAGGAATATTTTTGACATTGCTTGATGCCAGTCATCTTTTTGTTGTTTTCTGATTCTAGACCGTGTTTATCATTGCTTGATGCCAGTCATCTTCTTGTAGGTTACTGATTTTAGCCGTGTTTATCATTGCTTGATGCCAGTCATCTTCTTGTAGGTTACAGATTCTAGGCCGAGTTTGACATTGCTTGATGCCAGTCATCTCATGTAGTTTTTTTATTCTAGGCCGTTTTTCACATCGCTTGATGCCAGACGTCTTTATTTAATTTTCTGATTCTAAGCCGTGTTTAACATTGCTTGATGCCAGTCATCTTCTTGTAGTTTATTGATTCTACGACTTGTTTAACATTGCTTGATGCCAGACGTCTTTTGTGGTTTTCTGATTCTAGACCGTGTTTGACAGTGCTTAATGCCAGATCTTCTTGTAGGTTACATATTCAAGGTCGTGTTGACATTGCTTGATGCCAGATATCTTCTTGTAGGTTACTGATTCTAGACCATTTTTGACATTGCTTGATGCCAGTCATCTCGTAATTTTCTCATTTTTTGGTCGTGTTGGGCAATTCTTGATACTAGTCATCGTCTTGCAGTTTTCTGGTTCTAGGTGGTGTTGAAAATTGCTTCATGGCAGTCATCTTTTTTAGTTTTCTTATTCTATGCTGTGTTTGATATTGCTTGATGCCAGTCATCTTTCTGTGGTTTCTGATTCTAGGCCGTGTTTAACATTGCTTGATGCCAGTCATCTTCTTATAGTTTTCTGATTCTAGGCCGTGTTTAACATTACTTGATGCCAGTCATCTTCTTGTAGTTTATTGATTCTACGACGTGTTTAACATTGCTTGATGCCAGACGTCTTTTTGTGGTTTTCTGATTCTAGACCGTGTTTGATAATGCTTAATGCCAGTCATCTTCTTGTAGGTTACTGATTCTAGGCCGAGTTTGACAGTGCTTGATGCCAGTCATCTTCTTGTAGGTTACTGATTCTAGGCCGTGTTTGACATTCCTTGATGCTAGTCATCTCCTTGTATTTTTCTGATTTTAAGTCGTGATGGACACTGCTTTATGTCATTTTTCTCGTTGTAGTTTTCTGAATCTAGGTCGTGTTTGGCATTGTTGAATCTAGTCATCTTCTTGTAGTTTTTTTTATTCTAGGTCGTAATGTACATTGCTCGATGTCAGATATCTTGTAGTTTTCTGATTCTAGGTCGTGTTGGGCATTGCTTGATGCCAGTCATCTTCTTATAGTTTTCTGATTCTAGGCCGTGTTTAACATTACTTGATGCCAGTCATCTTCTTGTAGTTTATTGATTCTACGACGTGTTTAACATTGCTTGATGCCAGACGTCTTTTTGTGGTTTTCTGATTCTAGACCGTGTTTGATATTGCTTAATGCCAGTCATCTTCTTGTAGGTTACTGATTCTAGGCCGTGTTTGACATTCCTTGATGCCAGTCATCTTCTTGTAGTTTATTGATTCTCGGACGTGTTTGATATTGCTTGATGCCAGTAATCTTCCTGTAGTTTATTGGTTCTAGGCCGTTTTTGACATTGCTTAATGCCAGACGTCTTTTTGTGGTTTTCTGATTGTACGCCGTGTTTGACATTGCTTGATGCCAATAATATTCCTGTAGTTTTCTGATTCTAGGCCGTGTTTAACATTGCATGATGCCAATAATCTTCTGGTAGTTTTTTGTATTCTAGACCGTGTTTGACATTGCTTGATGCCAGTCATCTTCTTGTCGGTTACTGATTTTAGGCCGTGTTTGACATTGCTTGACGTCAGACGTCTTTTTGTAGGTTACTGATTCTAGGCCGTGTTTAACATTGTTTGATGCCTGACGTCTTCTTGTAGTTTTTTTATTCTGCGTAGTGTTGAGCATTGCTTGATGCCAGTCATCTTCTTGTAGTTTTTTGATTCTACGTAGTGTTGGGCATTGTTTGATGCCAGTCATCTTTTTGTATGTTACAGATTCTAGGACGTGTTTAACATTGCTTGATGCCAGTAATCTTCTTGTTGTTTATTGATTCTAGGCCGAGTTTGAAATTGCTTGATGCCAGTCATCTTCTTGTAGTTTATTGATTCTAGGACGTGTTTAACATTGCTTAATGTCAGTCATCTTCCTGTAGTTTAATGATTCTAGGCCGTTTTTGACATTGCTTGATGCCAGTCATCTTCTTGTGGTTTTCTGATTCTAGGCCGTGTTTAACATTGCTTGATGCCAGTCATCCTCTTGTAGGTTACTGATTCTAGGCCGTGTTTAACATTGCTTGATGCCAGACGTCTTCTTGTGGTTTTCTGATTCTAGGCCGTTTTTGACATTGCTTGATGCCAGTCATTTTCTTGTAGGTTACAGATTCTAGTACGTGTTTGACATTGCTTGATGCCAGTCATCTTCTTGTAGGTTACTGATTCTAGGCCGTGTTTGACATTGCTTGATGCCAGTCATTTTCTTGTAGGTTACAGATTCTAGGCCGTGTTTGACATTGCTTGATGCCAGTCATCTTCTTGTAGGTTACAGATTCTAGGAAGTATTTGACATTGCTTGATGCCAGTCATTTTCTTGTAGGTTACTGATTCTAGGCCGTGTTTGACATTGCTTGATGCCACTCATCTTCCTGTAGTTTACAAATTCTAGGACGTGTTTAACATTGCTTGATGCCAGTCATTTTCTTGTAGGTTACTAATTCTAGGCCGAAGTTGACATTGCTTGATGCCAGTAATCTTTCTATAGTTTATTGATTCGATGCCGTGTTTAACATTGCTTGATGCAAGTCATCTTTTTGTAGTTTTTTATTCTAGGCCGTTTTTTGACATTGCTTGATGCCAGTCATCTTTTTGTAGTTTTTTATTCTAGGCCGTTTTTTGACATTGCTTGATGCCAGTCATCTTTTTGTTGTTTTCTGATTCTAGGCCGTGTTTATCATTGCTTGATGCCAGTCATCTTCTTGTAGGTTACAGATTCTAGGAAGTATTTGACATTGCTTGATGCCAGTCATCTTTTTGTTGTTTTCTGATTCTAGACCGTGTTTATCATTGCTTGATGCCAGTCATCTTCTTGTAGGTTACAGATTCTAGGAAGTATTTAACATTGCTTGATGCCAGTCATCTTCTTGTAGGTTACAGATTCTAGGTCGTGTTTGACATTGCTTGATGCCAGTCATCTTCTTGTAGGTTACTGATTCTAGGCCGAGTTTGACATTGCTTGATGCCAGTCATCTTCATGTAGTTTTTTTATTCTAGGCCGTTTTTCACATCGCTTGATGCCAGACGTCTTTTATTTAATTTTCTGATTCTAAGCCGTGTTTAACATTGCTTGATGCCAGTCATCTTCTTGTAGTTTATTGATTCTACGACTTGTTTAACATTGCTTGATGCCAGACGTCTTTTTGTGGTTTTCTGATTCTAGACCGTGTTTGACAGTGCTTAATGCCAGTCATCTTCTTGTAGGTTACATATTCAGGTCGTGTTTGACATTGCTTGATGCCAGATATCTTCTTGTAGGTTACTGATTCTAGACCATTTTTGACATTGCTTGATGCCAGTCATCTCGTAATTTTCTCATTTTTTGGTCGTGTTGGGCAATTCTTGATACTAGTCATCGTCTTGCAGTTTTCTGGTTCTAGGTGGTGTTGAAAATTGCTTCATGGCAGTCATCTTTTTTAGTTTTCTTATTCTATGCTGTGTTTGATATTGCTTGATGCCAGTCATCTTTCTGTGGTTTCTGATTCTAGGCCGTGTTTAACATTGCTTGATGCCAGTCATCTTCTTATAGTTTTCTGATTCTAGGCCGTGTTTAACATTACTTGATGCCAGTCATCTTCTTGTAGTTTATTGATTCTACGACGTGTTTAACATTGCTTGATGCCAGACGTCTTTTTCTGGTTTTCTGATTCTAGACCGTGTTTGATAATGCTTAATGCCAGTCATCTTCTTGTAGGTTACTGATTCTAGGCCGAGTTTGACAGTGCTTGATGCCAGTCATCTTCTTGTAGGTTACTGATTCTAGGCCGTGTTTGACATTCCTTGATGCTAGTCATCTCCTTGTATTTTTCTGATTTTAAGTCGTGATGGACACTGCTTTATGTCATTTTTCTCGTTGTAGTTTTCTGAATCTAGGTCGTGTTTGGCATTGTTGAATCTAGTCATCTTCTTGTAGTTTTTTTTATTCTAGGTCGTAATGTACATTGCTCGATGTCAGATATCTTGTAGTTTTCTGATTCTAGGTCGTGTTGGGCATTGCTTGATGCCAGTCATCTTCTTATAGTTTTCTGATTCTAGGCCGTGTTTAACATTACTTGATGCCAGTCATCTTCTTGTAGTTTATTGATTCTACGACGTGTTTAACATTGCTTGATGCCAGACGTCTTTTTGTGGTTTTCTGATTCTAGACCGTGTTTGATATTGCTTAATGCCAGTCATCTTCTTGTAGGTTACTGATTCTAGGCCGTGTTTGACATTCCTTGATGCCAGTCATCTTCTTGTAGTTTATTGATTCTCGGACGTGTTTGATATTGCTTGATGCCAGTAATCTTCCTGTAGTTTATTGGTTCTAGGCCGTTTTTGACATTGCTTAATGCCAGACGTCTTTTTGTGGTTTTCTGATTGTACGCCGTGTTTGACATTGCTTGATGCCAATAATCTTCCTGTAGTTTTCTGATTCTAGGCCGTGTTTAACATTGCATGATGCCAATAATCTTCTGGTAGTTTTTTGTATTCTAGACCGTGTTTGACATTGCTTGATGCCAGTCATCTTCTTGTCGGTTACTGATTTTAGGCCGTGTTTGACATTGCTTGACGTCAGACGTCTTTTTGTAGGTTACTGATTCTAGGCCGTGTTTAACATTGTTTGATGCCTGACGTCTTCTTGTAGTTTTTTTATTCTGCGTAGTGTTGAGCATTGCTTGATGCCAGTCATCTTCTTGTAGTTTTTTGATTCTACGTAGTGTTGGGCATTGTTTGATGCCAGTCATCTTTTTGTATGTTACAGATTCTAGGACGTGTTTAACATTGCTTGATGCCAGTAATCTTCTTGTTGTTTATTGATTCTAGGCCGAGTTTGAAATTGCTTGATGCCAGTCATCTTCTTGTAGTTTATTGATTCTAGGACGTGTTTAACATTGCTTAATGTCAGTCATCTTCCTGTAGTTTAATGATTCTAGGCCGTTTTTGACATTGCTTGATGCCAGTCATCTTCTTGTGGTTTTCTGATTCTAGGCCGTGTTTAACATTGCTTGATGCCAGTCATCTTCTTGTAGGTTACTGATTCTAGGCCGTGTTTAACATTGCTTGATGCCAGACGTCTTCTTGTGGTTTTCTGATTCTAGGCCGTTTTTGACATTGCTTGATTCCAGTTATCTTCTTGTAGGTCACTGATTCTAGGCCGTTTTTGACATTGCTTGATACCAGTCATCTTCTTGTTGTTTAATGATTCTAGGCCATGTTTGACATTGCTTGATGCCAGTCATCTCCCTGTAGGTTACAGATTCTAGGCCGTTTTTGACATTGCTTGATGCCAGGCATCTCCTTGTAGGTTACAGATTCTATGCCGTTTTTTACATTGCTTGATGACAGTCATCTTCTTGTAGTTTTTTATTATAGGCCGTGTTTGACATTGCTTGATGCCATTCATCTCTTTGTAGGTTACAGATTCTAGGCCGTTTTTTACATTGCTTGATGCCAGTCATCTTCTTGTATGTTACAGATTCTAGGCCGTTTTTGACATTGCTTGATGCCAGTCATCTTCTTGTAGGTTACAGATTCTAGGCCGTTTTTGACATTGCTTGATGACAGTCATCTCCTTGTAGGTTACTGATTCTTGGACGTGTTTGACATTGCTTGATACCAGTCATCTTCTTGTAGGTTACTGATTCTAGGCCGTTTTTGACATTGCTTGATGCCAGTCATCTCCTTGTAGGTTACAGATTCTAGGCCGTGTTTGACATTGCTTGATGCCAGTCATCTTCTTGTAGGTTACTGATTCTAGGCCGTGTTTGACATTGCTTAATGCCAGTCATCTTCTTGTAGTTTTTTTATTCTAGGCCGTATTTGACATTGTTTGGTTTTGATGGACAATGTTAGATTGCAGTTATCTTCCTGCAGTTTTCTGATTCTAGGTTTTTTTGGGAATTGCTAGATTCTAGTTACCTTTTTGGCTTATTTATACGCTTTTTTTTAAATATATAAAAACTTTATTTCTTTTACTTTTATATTATTTGGTACATAGGCTGTGTTCACGTTGGTATTTGGGCCTAAATCTAAAACGACCACTAAAATGACCACCAAAATCTTAGAAACTTCCTACTACTCATCAAAAACAAACATACCAATCCATGTCCAAACCACAATCCCCCCCCCCCCCCCCCCCAAAAAAGTAAACACCTTAAACTGGCAAATAAGGTTGATCACTTGACCTTCCGTCAGGCTAGTGAGTGCCCCGGAAGGGTAAACACCTCCTGTTTAGCTGGATATACCCACCACACGTAGAATCAACGTGAAGTCAAAACATTGGACTATGGGACGTAAAATATATCCAGGATAATTATAGATTCAGAGACATTAACAATATTGTGATGACGGTCATACATCTTTTTGAGGGTCTTGATAAGCTTAGGCCTGCAATATCCTTGTTTCAACAATATGTAAAAAAAAAAAGCTTGCTTGGTTTCATAAGTTCCCGTAGTATAAACAAGTTCTACCATACCGTGTCAATATTTAAACAAATACTAAGACATACTTTTTATAAGGTTGCAATGTATCCTGTTAATAGTTTTGGGAAGTGATTTCTGGTACATTTCTGGTACGTTTTATCATATACCTAGTATACTATACATGTATATACAGCTATATTTTAAATTGTAAGTTATTTTCGTAATTGTTGCCATCACAGACGACATTAATATATATTGTTGTAACGTCTGAATCTAGCCCATGTTAATGATGGGGTTAATTGAGCGTGTCCTCTAGCTGGACAGTATTATTGATAATGACAGTGCTGCGAAAAATAGTGAAAGCTTCAGCAATGAGAATGTACCGAGAGTGATAAATCAATGTCAACGATGAGGCGAATTACTGTTAGTATAAGCTTTTAACGTATTATAAGTTAGTTGATGGTATCGCTCATCGGTTTCCTATATTTTATAAAACGGTTATAATATGGCCTTTTCCTTATCATATCCCATGTCGGCTTGACATCACATGTGGGTATGTAATGGGGAAATGTCATACATTTAATTATCCCATGTAGATGTTGGTTTACCTACATGTACATATTTTGATATCTTTAGGGAGATCTAGCTTCTTCACATAACTTGAAAATACGCCCATGCAGCTTTTGTGGTGTAGAAGAGGAAATTACACGTAATACCTTTTTGTTACGGAGAACTTGCCATATGGCGTCCATGGTTGATGGTCTGAGCGGCGGCTTACAATCCACAGTGCTTCTTACAACTTAAGATTGATGGTCTGAGCGGCGGCTTACAATCCACAGTGCTTCTTACAACTTAAGATTGACATTTCGTTAATCTTGAGTATATCAGATCGACTAACTTCTGTTATATCGTCATAGATGGTACTTAAGAAACTGTAAAACAAAATACATTTGTGTTTTAGTGTTAATATATGAAAGTTACAACACATTTTGTTCTTTTTCGTGGCCAAATTGATGTCAATGACAATTTAAGACAATTTTCAAAAAAAAGTTTTTTGAAAAAAATTACTTTCAACCTTTCAAAAATAAATCATCAATCAATCAATCAATCAATCAATAAATTAAAAAAAATGCACATTAAAGAATTTTGAAAAGCTGAAAAAAGACATTTGGACGCACATTAATTTATAAAGACAAAGACAAAGGTTTTTGCGAGCGATCGACCCACAGGAATATTCCTGGTATGGCTGTATGAGGCCACTGTTATATTAAAAATTGTTTTCTGTCACTTAATCCGAGATAATGTTTCAGTTTAAATCCGTAATAAAAAGTGGCTGTACAATGAATAAATACTCATGCTTTAAATCAAAAGTGAATTATTTTGGCGATTTACCGACGCCCTGGCAGCATTTTCAATTCGTTTATAAGATTACAACCAAACCTACAACTATGACAGATACCAGTATACAACAACAAGCACGTTGTTGAGACGGCATGTTTAAAACGAGACTTTTACTTTGCTTTGTCTTTTTATATACATGCCTATACAAATCGCTTAGACATTAACACTTTTGACAATAAAGCATTTTTACTTATTCTTTTACAACTGAGTTAAACATAATTTAGATACTATTTTAAATAATCTTTAAGACAGTAAAAACTTATTTAAATACCTACATTTTAATGTCGGTTTTGTTCAAGGGCAGGCCTGCCATCATTATGAAATCGCAATATATATGTAGTAAAATGTATGGAAATAGCCTTTTTTGCTATGAATCACAGTTTTCAAGTACATATAGTAATACTTTTCTGTTACCAGAGAAATCTGTATTGACACGACACTTTAGAATTTTTTTCTATAGATAAAAAGTAATTTAACCAATATTTTATTAATGTGAACTTTGACATGCATGAAATTTTCCTTATATTTTCCTTGGACATCCTTTTGTAGAACTTATTTTTCTTCATATTTTGGCTGACGAGATTAGTAAATCATGTTAGATCTTAAAAATTACAGTACTGAAAAACTACTCGCCACAAGTACTTTTTGGGCACAGCTGGATGGTATATTCGTGATGGTTTATTCACTTACATTCATACCAGTGTTACATATTTTAGAAATACTTTTAGGACGAGTGTTTAACTAAACCTTTAGACATTTGCCTTGCCTGTTACAGTCACAGGTCTATCAGATTTTGTTGTATCTTTGACAGACTCTGTGCCAGTCAGAACCTACGAATTGTCTTTGTGGGACCCATCTATGGAATGCCTGAGTCACATTATTTACTTAATCTAGGATTAACGCTACTTAATCTTGGATTAAGTAACTTAATTACAATTAACGCTACTTAATTGATTTTCTCGTTAATGTGAATTTAACCAAGTTAAGAGACTAAAATCAATTAAGTACAGAAAATCCAAGATTAAGTTCTCCTAGACATAACTTAAGTACTTAATCTAGGTTGAAGTAACTTCATCCTGGATTAACGCTACTTAATTACTTAAGTGTAATTGTTACTATTTTGGGAACATACTTTCCAGATCGGGATGTAACGTACAATTTGATTGGTTCATCCTAGGAATATTATTGATAGTGGACTTAAAATGCTTGAAACAAATTAAAACATAAAATGTTTAAAAGTACTTAAATAGATAAATTAAAAGATTAATAAAATAAATTTATTTATTTATCTATTTGTTTGTCAAAATGTTTAATTTAATTCATGTTAAACAATAAATATATTTATTTATTTATTTATTTATTTATTTATTTATTTATTTATTTATTTATATAAATAAATAAATTAATGAAAAATAAATAAATAAATAAATAAATAAATAAATAATAAATAAATAAATAAATAATTGTTTTTATTATTTATTTATTAATTTGATTCATCGTAGCAATAGTGATAGTGGACGTTAAATGGACTTGAAAGGCTTTAAACAAATCAAATAATTAAATATTTAAAAGTAATTAAATAGATACATCAAATGAATAATAAAATAGAATAAATTTATTTATTTATTTATTTATTTATTTATTTATTAAAATGTCAAATGATTAATTTAATTCATGTTTAACAATACCGGTAAATATATTCATTTATTTATTCGTTTATTTTATTTTATTTTATTTTATTTTATTTTATTTTATTAACCACAGCATATTTTTAATGCGAGAGAGAGAGAGTCAACTTGCTCCATTGACGAGGCATGGTGTAAAAACAAATTTTGATAATGCTAAAATATATTTGGGATTCAACAGATATAAAATCTTTATGTGTGAACTTATGGATCATGAAACAAGATAACGGTACCCCGCACTATATTGGCCAGTTTAGTATATGGGTACTATATTGGCCATTTAGTATATGGGTCTATACACGTGCATAATACAAGGTGTCATACTGTCAATTACCAAAAGAATCACATACACGTAATTCAATGACCGGTTATGTGTAATTAGTTAAAGCTGTTTGTTGTTTTTCTCAGAGACATATGTCTGTTTTCTTTACCAGTCATCGTTAGATTGCTTAACGAATAAAAATGGTTACAAATATTGTTGTTTCATTTAAAAAAAAAAAAAAAAAAAAGACCGCGGGCTTCATATGGATTAACAGTCTCGGTGAAGAGAGAGAGAGAGGGAGAGAGAGAGATGTTTGTGTTTTACTGGCAAAAAAGTATTTAACCCAGCAATGTCATCACAAAGGTGCAGTTTAGTCCACTCGAACACCGAGTCACCCAAACAATAAAATTAATATTAAATTACCGTAAAAATAGAAAGAAACAATAAAAATAAAAAGACAAATCAGACGGAACATAAAGAGAGAGAGAGTGTGTGTGGGGGGTGTGAAATTGCAAAAACGGCAACGTTTTTCTCAACGACTTTTCAGTAGTGCGGGAGAATTAATATACAATCATCTATGTAATATTAATATTTGGAACAAAATATTATAACTTGAAGATGGCATTCCACTCTCTCTCTCTCTCTCTCTCTCTCTCTCTCTCTCTCTCTCTCTCTCTCTCTCTTGCAATCCTATTCCACAGTCTATCTTGCAAACTTATTGAAGTATATAGTCGGATATATAATTATGTGTTTCTGTTCATACACATATCATGCCACAGCCTAAATCCACTGATGATTGTTAAAAAATTGATTAAGTATAATCAATGATTAACACAAATTCAAAACATCAATAAAAATCAACATATCATTATCAAACCCATAGTTGCTTTTCCGTCCTCTAGTCTGTCCATAAATACTGTGGTATTGGAATCTCTAGATAATAACAATAATAATAACAATGCTTATCATCATCACTATTACTATCACCATCATGATAGTAGTGATAATGGTGGTGGTGTTTTTAGTGAAGGTGGCAATGATGATGGAGGTGAAGGTGATGAAAGTGAAGGATATCATGGTATCATGCTTCAAATGTTTCTTTGTGGCGGAATTTAGCCTTTTTGTCCCATATCTGAAGTACGTTACTTATTCAACATTGCAGCGTTCAACATTGAATAAGTAATAGTTACTTATTCAACATTCGAAAATATTTTTGTTTCATTCATAAAACATCCAACAAAACGAATTTTATCACATTCCACGATGAAATGCCACTACCAAGTATGGTTACCCCCAGTGCCTCGGAACACATTGGCTTACAGCTTCATTGTAAGCCCATACCATTATACAATATTTCATATAGACGGAAAGTAAAGTGCCTGAGCAAAGTGAAACTTTCACTGTGCTGGGAATTTCGAAGTATCATTTTGTACTACTATGCTTAGGCAATGGGTAACCATACTTGGTAGCGACATTGCCTAAGCATAGTAATACAAAATGATACTTCGAAATTCCCAGCACAATGAAAGCTTCACTTTGCTCAGGCACTTTACTTTCCGTCTATATGAAATATACTGTACAGACAGAGACTGTGATATAATCATAATTAATGATGAGACCCCTGATGCGACTATAGCTAGTGCTATGTGGCAGAGGGAGATAGTGACATCATGATATGAGTAATTATTTGGCTGCCCCTCGTACTATGTGACAGAGGGAGATTTTTCAGAATGATAGACCCCCTTTGTGATAATACCAAGATAGAGACTGACCGAGTGATGCGACTCCGTATGTGACTAACTAGTGCTATGTAGCTGATAACGAGTGTGACTTTATTTCTGTCCATACTTAGTGTTATGTTGTGACTTCATTATGTGATCTTTATGTGGTCATGTATATTATTATTTAGCAGGCGGAGACTACTGTAACATCTCATGAAATGGCACAGACTGCATCTGCAATATGTCGTTGGTATATTCACACACGAGGTTACAGACTGATGCTGCAATCACAATTTGTCAAAGCTGTTTGACATGATCACATATAGAGTGACATCTTTATTCCAAAGTCTGCATCTTGCAATTGCACAGGGTATTTGGTATAGATTAACTGAAGCCGCATCATGACGTTACCAACTATCGTACGTCTAAAAATACCACATAGTTTTAAAATGGCATGTATGACCTGCTGTAATCACATATAAAGTTGCAGTGTGATGACAAAGTTTTTATTTACTTGTAGTTGCGCATCTACAGGTAATATGTCGCACAACATAAGACACAGGGTCGCATTACGATGCATATATCCTTCACATATGATATCTAAATTTGCCACTAATCATGCAGTATTAATATATACAAAGTAGCATCATGATGTCACAATATATATATATATATATATATATATATATATATCTGTCATATATCATAAGATATGGCAACATAAGGAATCATTTAATGATGTCACAGTCCATATCTGTCACATATCATCAAATATTACCAAATAGAAGTCATTTAATGATATCACCGTCCATATCTGTCACATATCATCAGATATTACCAAATAGGAGTTATTTCATGATGTCACAGTCCATATCTGTCACATATCATCAAATATTACCAAATAGAAGTCATTTAATGATATCACCGTCCATATCTGTCACATATCATCAATATTACCAAATAGGAGTCATTTAATGATGCCACAGTCCATATCTGTCACATATCATCAAATATTACCAAATAGAAGTCATTTAATGATATCACCGTCCATATCTGTCACATATCATCAGATATTACCAAATAGGAGTTATTTCATGATGCCACAGTCCATATCCGTCACATATAATAAAATATTGCCAAAAAGGAGTCATTTCATGATGTCACAGTCTATATCTGTCACATAGTATCAGATATTGCAAAATAGGAGTAATTTAATGATGTCGCAGTCTATATCTGTCACATATTATCAGATATTGCAAAATAGGAGTCATTTCATGATGTCCATTCCATGTCTGTCACATATTATCAGATATTACCAAATAGGAGTCATTTAATGATATTACAGTCCATATCTGTCACATATCATCAGATATTAGCAAATACGAGTCATTTAATGATGCCACAGTCCATATCTGTCACATATCATCAAATATTACCAAATAGGAGTCATTTAATGATGCCACAGTCCATATCTGTCACATATCATCAAATATTACCAAATAGAAGTCATTTAATGATATCACCGTCCATATCTGTCACATATCATCAGATATTACCAAATAGGAGTTATTTCATGATGCCACAGTCCATATCCGTCACATATAATAAAATATTGCCAAAAAGGAGTCATTTCATGATGTCACAGTCTATATCTGTCACATATCATCAGATATTACCAAATAGGGGTCATTTAATGATATAACAGTCCATATCTGTCACATATTATCAGATATTAGCAAACAGGAGTCATTTAATGATGCCACAGTCCATATCTGTCACATATCATCAAATATTACCAAATAGGAGTCATTTAATGATGTCACCGTCCATATCTGTCACATATCATCAGATATTACCAAATAGGAGTCATTTTATGATGCCACAGTCCATATCCGTCACATATAATCAAATATTACCAAATAGGGGTCATTTAATGATATCACAGTCCATATCTGTCACATATCATAAGGTATAACTAAATAGGAGTCATTTAATGATGTCACAGTCCATATCCGTCACATATCATAAGGTATAACTAAATAGTCATTTAATGATGTCACAGTCCATATATGTCACATATCATAAGGTATAACTAAATAGGAGTCATTTAATGATGTCACAGTCCATATATGTCACATATCATAAGGTATAACTAAATAGGAGTCATTTAATGATGTCACAGTCCATATCTGTCACATATCATAAGGTATAACCAAATAGGAGTCATTTCATGATGTCCATTCCATATCTGTCACATTTCATCAGATATTACCAAAAAGGAGTCATTTAATGATGTCACAATCCATATCTGCCACATATAATAATAAGAAGTCGTTTTATGTCACATATAATAAGATATCAGCACAAAGAAGTCGTATCATGATGGCACAATCTATGTCTGCCACATTTGTGAAGATATTACCATATATAGTCATTTCATGATGTTTCAGTCTATATCTGTCACATATCATACGATATCAACCCATAAGCAGTCGTTTCGTGATGGTACAACCTATATCTGCCACAAATTAAAAAGCCTTAGCAAATTCGGTGAGCAACCTCAATGTCAAAATCTCGATCTACCACATGTAATGAGGTATTGCCACATCTGGTTCTGTAAGTAGGTCTTTTGAGTATCCCATTAATGCTTATTTAGCGGATCATGATACACGTGACAACGGCAAGTGCACTTCGTGTGACGGGATGTAGGTGGGTATGGTGAACGGAATTCGTCATATATGAGAAGTCGTGATAGCCGTGGATATCTGGCCATATTTGTAAACAGACGTAAAAAAATGTCATGGTAGTCGTGGTGCGGATAAGAAGCATGGTAGGGCGTAGGAGGACGGGGAGAATATGACAATGTATGTCTGAACTAAACAAAGGTTGATATTAAACTGTCAAGAAGCATGTGCTTTTCTTTGCATCTCCGGGCTCCGTTTCAAGGTTTGACAAGTTCTGTAGCGTTTCATTGTGCTTTCAGTTACAGCTGATGTTTATCCATTTTGTTAAATTTATTTTCATGAAAAACTAGATGTATGGTTGTCGTTTTGTCGCATTCTATCTACGCTAATCAGAGCTAATTCCCAAGATCAGTCAAACCAGACTTCAACGCAATATTACAAGTATAAAAACAGCGCCCATACCGCAATTATAGATGTATTCGATAGGGGTAGGGCTATTGCTCTGATCATGCAAGTACATTCGCAACGTCATGTAGCCCAAAAATGTCTCGTTTAGTTGGACGTTTCAGAGCCAAGTGGAGATTGGGTGACCATTCCAGAAGCGAAAGTCCGCGCGTTACGTCAAGATAGTCATACCTCTCTCGCACCTCCGTAACCGATTTCAGGCGGCGACAGAGACGACATGCCAGCAATAATATTAATGGTCTGACAGTGTGTCCAAGAATGGTTAGGAATCGGTTGCGGGGTTTCATTTAAGGCCATAACGTCCATATGTTGGCCTGCGACTTACGCAGTGGCAACACCAATGTTGAATGCAGTGGCTGCTTTCACATGCGCCTAATCGGTTTCGTTTGGCCTATTGGAACGTGTGTTGTATTTCTTCGTGTTTTTATTGTTAGAATGACAACAACATATCTATCGACGACATTTTGAGCGATATTTTGACGCTTGCGAAACGGAAAGCGAGAGATTCTGGAGAGGTTTTGTTATGGTGACCACACGTCCTTATTATCCATCAACGTAATCTAACATTACATCAGGGCAATGCGAGTCCCCATGTTGCTAGGGGTTTTCGTGAATTTCTGATTCAAAACAACGTCCCAGTTCTTGATTGGCAACCATGTAGTCCAGATTTGTCCACAATCGAGCATTTGTAGGATGAGCTGGTCAGGAGGGTTAGGAAGCGTGTCAACGTACTATATAACGTCGCTCAACTCGCAAGTCCTTATTGAGGAGTGGGGCAATATCCATCTAAGGTCAATAAACACCTTGGTGGGGTCAGCGTTAAGGAGAAAGGGAGCAGCGACTGAAGCCAGGTGTTGGCACATACGCTACTGGTTTTAATTAGGAAACGGCATAGGGTACTCTTGTTTTAACGCTATTCACGCAAATGCCGTCTGTGATCGGACAATAAAATAAAATCATTGAGAAACCCAAACAATGAACTAATCATCAACGAACCATGTAAAATAATAACAATCAAGAGTTAAAAAAAAAAATTGCTTTTTCCTCTTGTATAATAATTCTTGTGAAGAAATTCTGTACATTAATTCATTTATTTAAGTAAAAATACGTCAAACCCATTAAAATTAAACATGAACTCCTGTGTTAATAAAAAAAGAAAGAAAAAACCTTATTACCATAAGCACAGAGACAAAATAAAGTAATTAATTATAATATAAAACAGATTTTCTGAGTAAATAGCCACTTTTTTAACAATTTCAACTATGTTGTTTTCTTTATATTTATAGTGTGACACCACTGATCGTTTTGTTTACAGCTAAGTGTATTGTTGTGTATGTTGTCCATGGTATACCCTTATCTTGTTATAGCACAGATGTACCAATTTTGATAATAAACAATGTATGTGGTAATCTAATAAATTATAAATGAATAAACAAACAAACAGTTGGGTTTTCAATCTTAAATAAATAAATAAATAATAAATAAATAAATAAATAATATAATATTTTTAATTTATTTTAATAAGTATTCATTGATTACAATAAATTTGCGTGAAAGTAGTTCTCAAAGGTAAATTTATTGTAATCAATGCATACTTATTAAAATAAATTAAAATAAAAATGATATGAAAGGAAATTTATTTATTTATTTATTTATTTATTTATTTATTTATTCATCATTTATAAATAAATAATATAAATAAATAAATAAATACAGAAAATAAAATAAAATAAAAAATAAAAAATAAAAAAAAAAAAATAGTAGCAGAAGTTCTTTGAGAATTATTTTAACACAAATTTATTTTAATCAATGAATATATATTAAAATAAAATAAAAAAAGTATTTATAAGTATTTATTTTATTTTATTTTATTCATTTAAAAGTAAATTAATAAATAAATAAAATAGAGTAAATAAATAAAAAATAATAAATAAAATAGAGTAAAATAAAATAAAATAAATAATTATATATACAAATAGTAGCAGAAGTTCTGTAAGTATTATTTTAATGTAAATTTATTGTTATCAACGAATTCTTAATAAAATAAAATAAAATGTACTTAATGATTTATTTTTTATTTATTAGATACCTTTTAAAAAGTCCGGTTATAGTATATTTGTGTCAATAGCTTTCATTGGCTGAAGTCGTCAACCCGTTTTTTTCATCCAATCAAATTACTTCATCACTTAATCCTGGATTTTCTCTACTTCATTGGAATTACAGTGTATAACTCCACTTAAGTAGTTAATTCCACTTAACTGTAGTTAAACATCTAATTAACTATGGAATGCCTGAGTCACATTATTAACTTAATCTAGGATTAAGTTACTTAATCTAGGATTAACGCTACTTAATCTAGGATTAAGTGACTTAATCTATTATTAACGCTACTTAATCTAGGATGAAGCACATTAATGTGACTTTAAATTAACTTAACTCTAGTTAACTCAGCTTAAGTTGAATTAAGTGAGAGAAAATGCATTTTCTCTGCTTCATGTTAATTAGATGTTTAACTACAGTTAAGTGGAATTAACTACTTAAGTGAAGTTATACACTGTAATTCCAATGAAGTAGAGAAAATCCAGGATTAAGTGATGAAGTAATTTGATTGGATAAAAAAACGGGTTGACGAATTCAGCCAATGAAAGTCATTAACACAAATATACTATAACCGGACTTTTTAAAAGGTATCTAATTAATAAGAAATAAATCATTAAGTACATTTTATTTTATTTTATATATTAAGAATTCGTTGATTACAACGAATTTACATTAAAATAATACTTAAAGAACTTCTGCTACTATTTATATATATATACATTTGTAATTAATTATTTTATTTTACTCTATTCTATTTTTTGAATTTATTTACTTTTAAATGAATAAATTAAAATAAAATAAATTAAATTAAATACTTATAAATACTTTTTTATTTTATTTTAATAAGTTTTCATTGATTAAAATAAATTTGTGTTAAATAATTCTCAAAGAACTTCTGCTACTATTTATTTTTTATTATTATTTTACTTTATTTTCTGTATTTATTTATTTATAAATGGTGAATAAAATTAATAAATAAATAAATTCCATTCATTTGATTTTAATTGATTTGATTTGATTTTAATTGATTTGATTTGATTTGATTCGATTTGATTTTAATAAGTATTCATTGATAACAATAAATTCATCTTTGAGAACTATTTTCATGCAAATTTATTGTAATCAACAAATAATTATTAAAATAAAATAAAATAAAATAAAATAAAATAAAGATAAAATAAAATAAAATTTTTATTTATTTATTTATTTATTTATTTATTTATTTATATAAGATTGAAAACCCCAACTGTTTGTTAGTTTATTAATTTATAATTTATTAGATTACCACATACATTGTTTATTATCAAAATTGGTACATCTGTGCTATATGAACAATATAAGGTTATATCATGGACAACATATGCAACAATACACTTAGCTATAAACAAATCGATCAGTGGTGTCACACTATAAATATACAGAAAAAACATTATATTTGAAAACTTGAAAAAGTCGCTATTTACTCATAAAATCTGTTTTATATTTTAATTAATTACTTTATTTTGTCTCTGTACTTATGGTAATAAATGTTTTTTCTTCTCAAAACATCGTCGATAGATATGTTGTCGTCATTCTGACAATAAAAGCATGAAGAGAATACAACACACGTTCCAATAGGCCAAACGAAACCGACTAGGCGCATGTGAAAGCAGCCACTGCATTCAACATTAGCGTTGCCACTGCGTAAGTCGCGGGCAAACATATGGACGTTATGGCCTTAAATGAAACCCCGCAAACGATTCCTAACCATTCTTCGACACACTGTCAGACCATTAATATTATTGTTGACAAGTTGGCATGTCGTCTCTGTCGCCGCCGGTGTGCGAGAGAGGTATGGCTATCTTGAGGTAACACGCGGGCTTTTGCTTCTGGAATGGTCACCCAATCTCCACTTGGCTCTGAAACGTCCAACTAAACAAGAAATTCTTGGGCTACATGACGTTGCAAAATAATGTTTTTGCATTATCAGAGCAATAGCCCTACCCCTATCGAATACATCTATAATTGCGGTATGCGCGCTGGTTTTTTTTATACTTGTAATATTGCGTTGAAATCTGGTTTGACTGATCTTGGGAATTAGCTCTGATTAGCGTAGATAGAATGCGACAAAACGACAACCATACATCTAGCTTTTCATGAAAATTTAATTTAACAAATTGGATTAACATCAGCTGTAACTGAAAGCACAATGAAATGCTACAGAACTTGGCAAACCTTGAAACGGAGCCCAGAGATGCAAAGAAAAGCAAATGCTTTTTGACCATTTAATATCAACATTTGTTTAGTTCAGGCATACATTGTCACGTTCACCCCATCCTCCTACGCCCTACCATGCTTCTTATCCCCACCACGACTGCCACGACATATTTTACTACTGTTTAAAAATATGGCCAGATATCCACGGCTATCACGACATCTCACATATGATGAATTCCATTTACCATACCCACCTCCATCCCGTCACATGAAGTGCACTTGCAGTTGTCACGTGTATCATGATCCGCTAAATAAGCATTAATGGGATACTTTGTAACTCAATGAACCTACTTATAGACCAGATGTGGCAATACCTCATTACATGTGGTAGATCTAGATTTTGACATTGAGGTTGCTCACCGAATTTGCTAAGGCTTTTTGATTTGTGGCAGATATAGATTGTGCCATCACGAAACGACTGCTTATGGGTTGATATCGTATGATATGTGACAGATATAGACTGAAACATCATGAAATGACTATATATGGCGATATCTTAAGAAATGTGGCAGATATAGATTGTGACATCATGATACGACTTCTTTGTGTTGATATCTTATTATATGTGACAAATATAGACATAAAACAACTTCTTATTATTATATATGGACTGTGACATCATTAAATGACTCCTATTTAGTAATATCTTATGATATGTGACAGATATGGACTGTGACATCATTAAATGACTCCTATTTAGTAATATCTTATGATATGTGACAGATATGGACTGTGACACCATTAAATGACTCCTATTTGGTAATATCTTATATGTGACAGATATGGACTGTGACATCATTAAATGACTCCTATTTGGTAATATCTTATATGTGACAGATATGGACTGTGACATCATTAAATGTCTCCTATTTGGTAATATCTTATGATATGCATTTTCTCTCACTTAATTCAACTTAAGCTGAGTTAACTAGAGTTAAAGTCACATTAATGTGCTTCATCCTAGATTAAGTAGCGTTAATCATAGATGAAGTCACTTTATCCTAGATTAAGTAGCGTTAATCATAGATGAAGTCACTTAATCATAGATTAAGTAGCGTTAATCATAGATGAAGTCACTTAATCCTAGATTAAGTAGCGTTAATCATAGATGAAGTCACTTAATCCTAGATTAAGTTAATAATGTGACCCAGGCATTCCATACCCATAAAATTCCCCAAATCTCAGTAAAATATGTATTGCTGAATGATCGAGTTTTGTACGAAAATTTATATATATGCTCTAATTTCTCTTCTTAATTCTGAACTCGTTTTCCAACCATTTACGACAGTGATCAACGACTAGCTCTTTTGAAATGAAAATAATTTTAAAACTATGTGGAGAACTATTCAAGCGTATCATCACCAATGAATGCAGTTGACATTAATGAGTAGTGGTAGTGGGGGATGGGCATCCATTTAACATCCCTGTCAAACAAACAAATATTGCACTTTAATGTGTTTTATATGCATATTGCATTATTTATGATACCATTAGGGTAAATTTATTACATTTCTTTAACAACACAAACGCAACAAGATCGTTAAAAGATATACTTCCCACATAACCAATTATTGTTGCATATAAGTAAGATTGTGTCAACGTTTAATAGTGACCAGGGCAATGCATGTGTCATTAAATATTAGTGTGATCTACTACAATGACATGACTAGGGCAATGCATGTGTCATTAAATATTAGTGTGTACTACTACAATGACATGACCAGGGCAATGCATGTGTCATTAAATATTAGTGTGTGCTACTACAATGACATGACCAGGGCAATGCATGTGTCATTAAATATTAGTGTGTACTACTACAATGACATGACCAGGGTAATGCATGTGTCATTAAATATTAGTGTTAACTACTACAATGACATGACCAGGGTAATGCATGTGTCACTAAATATTAGTGTGATCTACTACAATGACATGACCAGGGCAATGCATGTGTCATTAAATATTAGTGTGTACTACTACAATGACATGACCAGGGAAATGCATGTGTCATTAAATATTAGTGTGAACTACTACAATGACATGACCAGGGCAATGCATGTGTCATTAAATATTAGTGTGTACTACTACAATGACATGACCAGGGCAATGCATGTGTCATTAAATATTAGTGTGTACTACTACAATGACCAGGGCAATGCATGTGTAATTAAATATTAGTGTGTACTACTACAATGACATGACCAGGGCAATGCATGTGTCATTAACTATTAGTGTGATCTACTACAATGACCAGGGTAATGCATGTGTCATTAAATATTAGTGTGTACTACTACAATGACCAGGGCAATGCATGTGTCATTAAATATTAGTGTGAACTACTACAATGACCAGGGCAATGCATGTGTCATTAAATATTAGTGTGAACTACTACAATGACCAGTGTAATGCATGTGTCATTAACTATTAGTGTGTACTACTACAATGACATGACCAGGGTAATGCATGTGTCATTAAATATTAGTGTGTACTACTACAATGACATGACCAGGGTAATGCATGTGTCATTAAATAATAGTGTTAACTACAACAATGACATGACCAGGGCAATGCATGTGTCATTAAATATTAGTGTGTACTACTACAATGACCAGGGTAATGCATGTGTCATTAAATATTAGTGTTAACTACTACAATGACATGACCAGGGTAATGCATGTGTCATTAAATATTAGTGTGATCTACTACAATGACATGACCAGGTCAATGCATGTGTCATTAAATATTAGTGTGTACTACTACAATGACATGACCAGGGTAATGCATGTGTCATTAAATATTAGTGTGTACTACTACAATGACATGACCAGGGTAATGCATGTGTCATTAAATATTAGTGTGTACTACTACAATGACATGACCAGGGTAATGCATGTGTCATTAAATATTAGTGTGTACTACTACAATGACATGACCAGGGTAATGCATGTGTCATTAAATATTAGTGTGATCTACTACAATGACATGACCAGGGCAATGCATGTGTCATTAAATATTAGTGTGATCTACTACAATGACATGACCAGGGCAATGCATGTGTCATTAAATATTAGTGTGTACTACTACAATGACATGACCAGGGTAATGCATGTGTCATTAAATATTAGTGTGACTACTACAATGACATGACCAGGGCAATGCATGTGTCATTAAATATTAGTGTGACTACTACAATGACATGACCAGGGCAATGCATGTGTCATTAAATATTAGTGTGAACTACTACAATGACCAGGGCAATGCATGTGTCATTAAATATTAGTGTATACTACTACAATGACATGACCAGGGCAATGCATGTGTCATTAAATATTAGTGTGTACTACTACAATGACCAGGGCAATGCATGTGTCATTAAATATTAGTGTTACTACTACAATGACATGACCAGGGTAATGCATGTGTCATTAAATATTAGTGTTAACTACTACAATGACATGACCAGGGTAATGCATGTGTCATTAAATATTAGTGTGTACTACTACAATGACATGACCAGGGCAATGCATGTGTCATTAAATATTAGTGTGTACTACTACAATGACATGACCAGGGCAATGCATGTGTCATTAAATATTAGTGTGAACTACTACAATGACCAGGGCAATGCATGTGTCATTAAATATTAGTGTTAACTACTACAATGACATGACTAGGGCAATTCATGTGTCATTAAATATTAGTGTGTACTACTACAATAACATGACCAGGGCAATGCATGTGTCATTAAATATTAGTGTGTACTACTACAATGACATGACCAGGGCAATGCATGTGTCATTAAATATTAGTGTGAACTACTACAATGACCAGGGCAATGCATGTGTCATTAAATATTAGTGTGACTACTACAATGACATGACCAGGGTAATGCATGTGTCATTAAATATTAGTGTTACTACTACAATGACATGACCAGGGTAATGCATGTGTCATTAAATATTAGTGTGTACTACTACAATGACATGACTAGGGCAATGCATGTGTCATTAAATATTAGTGTGTACTACTACAATGACATGACCAGGGCAATGCATGTGTCATTAAATATTAGTGTGAACTACTACATGACCAGGGCAATGCATGTGTCATTAAATATTAGTGTTAACTACTACAATGACATGACCAGGGCAATGCATGTGTCATTAAATATTAGTGTGTACTACTACAATACATGACCAGGGCAATGCATGTGTCATTAAATATTAGTGTGTACTACTACAATGACATGACCAGGGCAATGCATGTGTCATTAAATATTAGTGTGAACTACTACAATGACCAGGGCAATGCATGTGTCATTAAATATTAGTGTGAACTACTACAATGACCAGGGCAATGCATGTGCAATTAAATATTAGTGTATACTACTACAATGACATGACCAGGGCAATGCATGTGTCATTAAATATTAGTGTGAACTACTACAATGACATGACCAGGACAATGCATGTGTCATTAAATATTATGTGTACTACTACAATGACATGACCAGGCAATGCATGTGTCATTAAATATTAGTGTGTACTACTACAATGACATGACCAGGGCAATTCATGTGTCATTAAATATTAGTGTGTACTACTACAATGACCAGGGCAATGCATGTGTCATTAAATATTAGTGTGAACTACTACAATGACCAGGGCAATGCATGTGTCATTAAATATTAGTGTGATCTACTACAATGACCAGGGCAATGCATGTGTCATTAAATATTAGTGTGAACTACTACAATGACATGACCAGGGCAATGCATGTGTCATTAAATATTAGTGTGTTCTACTACAATGACATTACCAGGGCAATGCATGTGTCATTAAATATTAGTGTGAACTACTACAATGACCAGGGTAATGCATGTGTCATTAAATATTAGTGTGTACTACTACAATGACATGACCAGGGCAATGCATGTGTCATTAAATATTAGTGTGTACTACTACAATGACATGACCAGGGTAATGCATGTGTCATTAAATTAGTGTGTGTACTAGTACAATGACATGACTAGGGTAATGCATGTGTCATTAAATATTAGTGTGTACTACTACAATGACATGACCAGGGTAATGCATGTGTCATTAAATATTAGTGTGATCTACTACAATGACATGACCAGGGCAATGCATCTGTCATTAAATATTAGTGTGATCCACTACAATGACATGACCAGGGCAATGCATGTGTCATTAAATATTAGTGTTACTACTACAATGACATGACCAGGGTAATGCATGTGTCATTAAATATTGTGTACTACTACAATGACATGACCAGGGCAATGCATGTGTCATTAAATATTAGTGTGAACTACTACAATGACCAGGGTAATGCATGTGTCATTAAATATTAGTGTTAAATACTACAATGACATGACCAGGGTAATGCATGTGTCATTAAATATTAGTGTACTACTACAACGACATGACCAGGGTAATGCATGTGTCATTAAATATTAGTGTGTACTACTACAATGACATGACCAAGCAATGCATGTGTCATTAAATATTAGTGTGTACTACTACAATGACATGACCAAGGCAATGTATGTGTCATTAAATATTAGTGTGTACTACTACAATGACATGACCAGGGCAATTCATGTGTCATTAAATATTAGTGTGTACTACTACAATGACCAGGGCAATGCATGTGTCATTAAATATTAGTGTGAACTACTACAATGACCAGGGCAATGCATGTGTCATTAAATATTAGTGTGTACTACTACAATGACATGACCAGGGTAATGCATGTGTCATTAAATATTAGTGTGATCTACTACAATGACATGACCAGGGCAATCTATGTGTCATTAAATATTAGTGTGATCCACTACAATGACATGACCAGGGCAATGCATGTGTCATTAAATATTAGTGTGTACTACTACAATGACATGACCAGGGTAATGAATGTGTCATTAAATATTAGTGTGAACTACTACAATGACATGACCAGGGCAATGCATGTTTCATTAAATATTAGTGTGTACTACTACAATGACATGACCAGGGCAATGCATGTGTCATTAAATATTAGTGTGTCCTACTACAATGACCAGGGTAATGCATGTGTCATTAAATATTAGTGTTAAATACTACAATGACATGACCAGGTAATGCATGTGTCATTAAATATTAGTGTACTACTACAATGACATGACCAGGGTAATGCATGTGTCATTAAATATTAGTGTGTACTACTACAATGACATGACCAGAGCAATGCATGTGTCATTAAATATTAGTGTGAACTACTACAATGACATGACCAGGGCAATGCATGTGTCATTAAATATTATTGTGTACTACTACAATGACATGACCAGGGCAATGCATGTGTCATTAAATATTAGTGTGTACTACTACAATGACATGACCAAGGCAATGCATGTGTCATTAAATATTAGTGTGTACTACTACAATGACATGACCAGGGCAATTCATGTGTCATTAAATATTAGTGTGTACTACTACAATGACATGACCAAGGCAATGCATGTGTCATTAAATATTAGTGTGTACTACTACAATGACATGACCAGGGCAATTCATGTGTCATTAAATATTAGTGTGTACTACTACAATGACCAGGGCAATGCATGTGTCATTAAATATTAGTGTGAACTACTACAATGACCAGGGCAATGCATGTGTCATTAAATATTATTGTGTACTACTACAATGACATGACCAGGGCAATGCATGTGTCATTAAATATTAGTGTGTACTACTACAATGACATGACCAGGGCAATGCATGTGTCATTAAATATTAGTGTGTTCTACTACAATGACATGACCAGGGCAATGCATGTGTCATTAAATATTAGTGTGAACTACTACAATGACCAGGGTAATGCATGTGTCATTAAATATTAGTGTGTACTACTACAATGACATGACCAGGGTAATGCATGTGTCATTAAATATTAGTGTGTACTACTACAATGACATGACCAGGGTAATGC
This sequence comes from Anadara kagoshimensis, assembly GCA_021292105.1. Taxonomy (NCBI): domain Eukaryota; kingdom Metazoa; phylum Mollusca; class Bivalvia; order Arcoida; family Arcidae; genus Anadara; species Anadara kagoshimensis. The sequence continues at coordinate 44,110,314 of CM037867.1, forward strand.
ATGTGTCATTAAATATTAGTGTGTACTAGTACAATGACATGACCAGGGTAATGCATGTGTCATTAAATATTAGTGTGTACTACTACAATGACATGACCAGGGCAATGCATGTGTCATTAAATATTAGTGTGATCCTACAATGACATGACCAGGGCAATGCATGTGTCATTAAATATTAGTGTGTACTACTACAATGACATGACCAGGGTAATGCATGTGTCATTAAATATTAGTGTGTACTACTACAATGACATGACCAGGGCAATGCATGTGTCATTAAATATTAGTGTGAACTACTACAATGACATGACCAGGGCAATGCATGTGTCATTAAATATTAGTGTGTACTACTACAATGACATGACCAGGGCAATGCATGTGTCATTAAATATTAGTGTGTCCTACTACAATAACCAGGGTAATGCATGTGTCATTAAATATTAGTGTTAAATACTACAATGACATGACCAGGGTAATGCATGTGTCATTAAATATTTGTGTTACTACTACAATGACATGACCAGGGTAATGCATGTGTCATTAAATATTAGTGTGTACTACTACAATGACATGACCAGAGCAATGCATGTGTCATTAAATATTAGTGTGAACTACTACAATGACATGACCAGGGTAATGCATGTGTCATTAAATATTATTGTGTACTACTACAATGACATGACCAGGGCAATGCATGTGTCATTAAATATTAGTGTGTACTACTACAATGACATGACCAGGCAATGCATGTGTCATTAAATATTAGTGTGTACTACTACAATGACATGACCAGGGCAATTCATGTGTCATTAAATATTAGTGTACTACTACAATGACCAGGGCAATGCATGTGTCATTAAATATTAGTGTGAACTACTACAATGACCAGGGCAATGCATGTGTCATTAAATATTAGTGTGATCTACTACAATGACATGACAGGCAATGCACGTGTCATTAAATATTAGTGTGAACTACTACAATGACATGACCAGGGCAATGCATGTGTCATTAAATATTAGTGTGTTCTACTACAATGACATGACCAGGGCAATGCATGTGTCATTAAATATTAGTGTGAACTACTACAATGACCAGGGTAATGCATGTGTCATTAAATATTAGTGTGTACTACTACAATGACATGACCAGGGCAATGCATGTGTCATTAAATATTAGTGTGTACTACTACAATGACATGACCAGGGTAATGCATGTGTCATTAAATATTAGTGTGTACTAGTACAATGACATGACCAGGGTAATGCATGTGTCATTAAATATTAGTGTGTACTACTACAATGACATGACCAGGGTAATGCATGTGTCATTAAATATTAGTGTGATCTACTACAATGACATGACCAGGGCAATGCATGTGTCATTAAATATTAGTGTGATCCACTACAATGACATGACCAGGGCAATGCATGTGTCATTAAATATTAGTGTGTACTACTACAATGACATGACCAGGGTAATGCATGTGTCATTAAATATTAGTGTGTACTACTACAATGACATGACCAGGGCAATGCATGTGTCATTAAATATTAGTGTGAACTACTACAATGACATGACCAGGGCAATGCATGTGTCATTAAATATTAGTGTGTACTACTACAATGACATGACCAGGGCAATGCATGTGTCATTAAATATTAGTGTGTACTACTACAATGACCAGGGTAATGCATGTGTCATTAAATATTAGTGTTAAATACTACAATGACATGACCAGGGTAATGCATGTGTCATTAAATATTAGTGTTAACTACTACAATGACATGACCAGGGTAATGCATGTGTCATTAAATATTAGTGTGTACTACTACAATGACATGACCAGAGCAATGCATGTGTCATTAAATATTAGTGTGAACTACTACAATGACATGACCAGGGCAATGCATGTGTCATTAAATATTATTGTGTACTACTACAATGACATGACCAGGGCAATGCATGTGTCATTAAATATTATTGTGTACTACTACAATGACATGACCAGGGCAATGCATGTGTCATTAAATATTAGTGTGTACTACTACAATAACATGACCAGGGCAATGCATGTGTCATTAAATATTAGTGTGTACTACTACAATGACATGACCAGGGCAATGCATGTGTCATTAAATATTAGTGTGAACTACTACAATGACCAGGGCAATGCATGTGTCATTAAATATTAGTGTGTACTACTACAATGACATGACGAAGGCAATGCATGTGTCATTAAATATTAGTGTGTACTACTACAATGACATGACCAGGGCAATTCATGTGTCATTAAATATTAGTGTGTACTACTACAATGACCAGGGCTATGCATGTGTCATTAAATATTAGTGTGAACTACTACAATGACCAGGGCAATGCATGTGTCATTAAATATTAGTGTGATCTACTACAATGACCAGGGCAATGCATGTGTCCTTAAATATTAGTGTGAACTACTACAATCACATGACCAGGGCAATGCATGTGTCATTAAATATTAGTGTGATCCACTACAATGACATGACCAGGGCAATGCATGTGTCATTAAATATTAGTGTGTACTACTACAATGACATGACCAGGGTAATGCATGTGTCATTAAATATTAGTGTGTACTACTACAATGACATGACCAGGGCAATGCATGTGTCATTAAATATTAGTGTGAACTACTACAATGACATGACCAGGGCAATGCATGTGTCATTAAATATTAGTGTGTACTACTACAATGACATGACCAGGGCAATGCATGTGTCATTAAATATTAGTGTGTACTACTACAATGACCAGGGTAATGCATGTGCCATTAAATATTAGTGTAAATACTACAATGACATGACCAGGGTAATGCATGTGTCATTAAATATTAGTGTTACTACTACAATGACATGACCAGGGTAATGCATGTGTCATTAAATATTAGTGTGTACTACTACAATGACATGACCAAGCAATGCATGTGTCATTAAATATTAGTGTGAACTACTACAATGACATGACCAGGGCAATGCATGTGTCATTAAATATTAGTTGTACTACTACAATGACATGACCAGGGCAATGCATGTGTCATTAAATATTATGTGTACTACTACAATGACATGACCAGGGCAATGCATGTGTCATTAAATATTAGTGTGTACTACTACAATACATGACCAGGGCAATGCATGTGTCATTAAATATTAGTGTGTACTATACAATGACATGACCAGGGCAATGCATGTGTCATTAAATATTAGTGTGAACTACTACAATGACCAAGGCAATGCATGTGTCATTAAATATTAGTGTGTACTACTACAATGACATGACGAGGCAATGCATGTGTCATTAAATATTAGTGTGTACTACTACAATGACATGACCAGGGCAATTCATGTGTCATTAAATATTAGTGTGTACTACTACAATGACCAGGGCTAATGCATGTGTCATTAAATATTAGTGTGAACTACTACAATGACCAGGGCAATGCATGTGTCATTAAATATTAGTGTGATCTACTACAATGACCAGGGCAATGCATGTGTCCTTAAATATTAGTGTGAACTACTACAATCACATGACCAGGGCAATGCATGTGTCATTAAATATTAGTGTGTACTACTACAATGACCAGGGCTATGCATGTGTCATTAAATATTAGTGTGAACTACTACAATCATGACCAGGGCAATGCATGTGTCATTAAATATTAGTGTGATACTACAATGACATGACCAGGGCAATGCATGTGTCATTAAATATTAGTGTGTACTACTACAATGACATGACCAGGGTAATGCATGTGTCATTAAATATTAGTGTGTACTACTACAATGACATGACCAGGGCAATGCATGTGTCATTAAATATTAGTGTGAACTACTACAATGACATGACCAGGGCAATGCATGTGTCATTAAATATTAGTGTGTACTACTACAATGACATGACCAGGGCAATGCATGTGTCATTAAATATTAGTGTGTACTACTACAATGACCAGGGTAATGCATGTGTCATTAAATATTAGTGTAAATACTACAATGACATGACCAGGGTAATGCATGTGTCATTAAATATTAGTGTTAACTACTACAATGACATGACCAGGGTAATGCATGTGTCATTAAATATTAGTGTACTACTACAATGACATGACCAGAGCAATGCATGTGTCATTAAATATTAGTGTGAACTACTACAATGACATGACCAGGGCAATGCATGTGTCATTAAATATTATTTTGTACTACTACAATGACATGACCAGGGCAATGCATGTGTCATTAAATATTACTGTGTACTACTACAATGACATGACCAGGGCAATGCATGTGTCATTAAATATTAGTGTGTACTACTACAATAACATGACCAGGGCAATGCATGTGTCATTAAATATTAGTGTGTACTATTACAATGACATGACCAGGGCAATGCATGTGTCATTAAATATTAGTGTGAACTACTACAATGACCAAGGCAATGCATGTGTCATTAAATATTAGTGTGTACTACTACAATGACATGACGAAGGCAATGCATGTGTCATTAAATATTAGTGTGTACTACTACAATGACATGACCAGGGCAATTCATGTGTCATTAAATATTAGTGTGTACTACTACAATGACCAGGGCTATGCATCTGTCATTAAATATTAGTGTGAACTACTACAATGACCAGGGCAATGCATGTGTCATTAAATATTAGTGTGATCTACTACAATGACCAGGGCAATGCATGTGTCCTTAAATATTAGTGTGAACTACTACAATCACATGACCAGGGCAATGCATGTGTCATTAAATATTAGTGTGGTCTGCTACAATGACATGACCAGGGCAATGCATGTGTCATTAAATATTAGTGTGATCTACTACAATGACCAGGGTAATGCATGTGTCATTAAATATTAGTGTGTACTACTACAATGACATGACCAGGGCAATGCATGTGTCATTAAATATTAGTGTGAACTACTACAATGACATGACCAGGGCAAAGCATGTGTCATTAGATATTAGTGTGTACTACTACAATGATATGACCAGGGCAATGCATGTGTTATTAAATATTAGTGTGTACTACTACAATGGCATGACCAGGGCAATGCATGTGTCATTAAATATTAGTGTGAACTACTACAATGACATGACCAGGGCAATGCATGTGTCATTAAATATAAGTGTGTTCTACTACAATGACATGACCAGGGCAATGCATGTGTCATTAAATATTAGTGTGTTCTACTACAATGACATGACCAGGGCAATTCATGTGTCATTAAATGTTAGTGTGTACTACTACAATGACATGACCAGGGCAATGCATGTGTCATTAAATATTAGTGTGAACTACTACAATGACATGACCAGGGCAATGCATGTGTCATTAAATATTAGTGTGTACTACTACAATGACATGACCAGGGCAATGCATGTGTCATTAAATATTAGTGTGTACTACTACAATGACATGACCAGGGCAATGCATGTGTCATTAAATATTAGTGTGTACTACTACAATGACATGACCAGGGCAATGCATGTGTCATTAATTATTAGTGTGTACTACTACAATGACATGACCAGAGCAATGCATGTGTCATTAAATATTAGTGTGTACTACTACAATGACATGACCAGGGCAATTCATGTGTCATTAAATATTAGTGTGAACTACTACAATGACATGACCAGGGCAATGCATGTGTCATTAAATATTAGTGTGAACTACTACAATGACATGACCAGGGCAATGCATGTGTCATTAAATATTAGTGTGAACTACTACAATGACATGACTCGGGCAATGCATGTGTCATTAAATATTAGTGTGAACTACTACAATGACATGACCAGTGCAATGCATGTGTCATTAAATATTAGTGTTAACTACTACAATGACATGACCCGAGCAATGCATGTGTCATTAAATATAAGTGTTAACTACTACAATGACATGACCAGGGCAATGCATGTGTCATTAAATATTAGTGTGTACTACTACAATAACATGACCAGGGCAATGCATGTGTCATTAAATATTAGTGTGTACTACTACAATGACATGACCAGGGCAATGCATGTGTCATTAAATATTAGTGTGTACTACTACAATGACCAGGGCAATGCATGTGTCATTAAATATTAGTGTTAACTACTACAATGACATGACCAGGGCAATGCATGTGTCATTAAATATTAGTGTGTACTACTACAATGACCCGAGCAATGCATGTGTCATTAAATATTAGTGCGTTCTACTACAATGACATGACCAGGGCAATGCATGTGTCATTAAATATTAGTGTGAACTACTACAATGACATGACCAAGGCAATGCATGTGTCATTAAATATTAGTGCGTTCTACTACAATGACATGACCAGGGCAATGCATGTGTCATTAAATATTAGTGTTAACTACTACAATGACATGACCCGAGCAATGCATTTGTCATTAAATATTAATGCGTTCTACTACAATGACATGACCAGGGCAATTCATGTGTCATTAAATATTAGTGTGAACTACTACAATGACATGACCAGGGCAATGCATGTGTCATTAAATATTAGTGTGTACTACTACAATGACATGACCAGGGCAATGCATGTGTCATTAAATATTAGTGTGTACTACTACAATGACCCGAGCAATGCATGTGTCATTAAATATTAGTGCGTTCTACTACAATGACATGACCAGGGCAATGCATGTGTCATTAAATATTAGTGTGAACTACTACAATGACATGACCAGGGCAATGCATGTGTCATTAAATATTAGTGCGTTCTACTACAATGACATGACCAGGGCAATGCATGTGTCATTAAATATTAGTTTGTACTACTACAATGACATGACCAGGGAAATGCATGTGTCAGTAAATATTAGTGCGTTCTACTATAATGACATGACCATGGCATTGCATGTGTCATTAAATATTTGTGTGATCTACAAAATGTACTTTTCTCTTAATTTTCCTTTTATTTTTTATTCTGCCTTTGTAATTAATTTTTTAATATTTAGTTTAATGTACTGTGGTTTATTTGTCCCTACAGTCATTCTTTATTGAATTTAGATTTCTATATGATGTAATCTCATTGTCACGAAAGCGTCTGATCACATTAAATATAAATAATAAAAAACATAAAAAAGAACACTGGATATAAATATGTGATTTACAATTCAAACAGTAACCGAGGTTGAATAAATAATATGTAAAAGATAACGGAAAAGATAAAGGGCGGGGATTTCATTATATAGTTAAAATATTATTAAATTGTGGGTGCTTTAAAATGCTTTACTAAAACATAATCCTGGAAATTTTTAATTGCATTCATAAATATTATATAAAATAATGAGATGAAATGACACTGATATTGAAATTCGCCGTTAACACGTAACAAAACCATTATTTAGTTTACTCGATTAGCAAACTACAAACTGAAAATCAATGCACTGCACGATATATTAGGTAAATCTTCACGAATCTATGTGGAAATGGAGCGGCATTAAATCAATATACCCGACTAAAACAACTAAGTTAATAGAAAAAAAAAAAATAATGCAAACAGTTGTAAAACACAACAATGGACAAGTCACTAGACACATACTGCAATTGAATTAATAAATAAAGAAAAGACAAGACAAATGCGGTTGTGACCACCAATTCATTATGCAACAACCTAACATATAAGACTGGTCCTACCAAAATACTCCTATAATTCTTTCAAATAGAACTAGAAATGTTTTATAAAATGGGTTCAATACAGGGCAAAATGTGTTTATTTGGGAAGCAACAATTTATATTTTAGATCGTTTTGTAAAAACTCATATTTTAATTAATTGCACACACACAACACAAACACACACACACACACACATATATATATATACATTACATATATATATATATATATATATTTTACCAAGCTATTCCATGTTGTTATAGTTGTAACTTGTTTCTTCTATCAATTGTCATGTAAATTGTTATCGCATCAAAATATTATTATTTTTTATATATCTTCAACCAAATTCAAAGTGAATACTATACTAACTTATCAATAAGTGTAATCCGACAGAAGTCCTCCCCACATTCTGCAGCGAAGTCCATCTCCAGGCGTGACATATAAAATTTACACAACTCTATTTTTAAGGAGGACACTATTATTAACATAATTCAAAAAAGATTCAACCAATCAAATAATATAAACAAGGACATAGATAGCATTACAAAGGTTTAATGAACAATTAAAATACGAAAAATGTAGCTAGGTAGACAGTTAACTAATTTGTCTCTATTCTAGAATTTCTAATGATAGCTCTTCCTGATAGAAAGCGTTGTTATGGTTACGGCCAATTCTAATTTAAATACAGAACACTGGCGTTTCGTTTAAGGTCGGGATATAATTTAGGCATTAGAGATCTAGGAAATCCTTCAGTGACTTGAATTAATTATTAAGATAAATTTTAAGTTGATGTACGTAAGCTAATTGCTTCTTATACTCCGGAGTCATTAATTCGTTAATTAAAGGAGCAGTTAGATCAAAGTAAACAGTGATCACTTGGGTACCCGCACGCAGGTTAATTACAATGTCCTCGAATTATTATATGAAAGAACATATTTTATATAGCTCAATAACTTACAAATGCTTCATTACATTCTTAATATGACAAAACAATTTTCTGTCACTACTTTTTTATGTTAACATATAAGATGAAGGTCCATTAATAGACTAATGAAATACTATGTGGCTATTCCTCAAATATTAAAGTCTACATAGTATACACATAAAGGATACATTTCATGCTTGTATAATGTGTCACACACACACACACATACACACACACACACACACACACACACACACACACACACACACGTGTAATATCGACATATCGATATACTCTATTGTAATGTCAATATATGCCTATACTCTATTGTAATGTCATCATATAGCTATACTCTATTGTAATATCATCATATAGCTATACTCTATTGTAATGTCATCATATAGCTATACTCTATTGTAATGTCATCATTTAGCTATACTCTATCGTAATATCAACATATAGCTATACTCTATTGTAATATCATCATATAGCTATACTCTATTGTAATGTCATCATATAGCTATACTCTATTGTAATATCATCATATAGCTATACTCTATTGTAATATCATCATATACCTATACTCTATTGTAATGTCATCATATAGCTATACTCTATTGTAATATCATCATATACCTATACTCTATTGTAATATCATCATATAGCTATACTCTATTGTAATGTCATCATATACCTTTACTCTATTGTAATATCATCATATAGCTATACTCTATTGTAATACCATCATATATCTATACTCTATTGTAATATGAACATATAGCTATACCCTATTGTAATATCATCATATAGCTATACTCTATTGTAATATCATCATATATCTATACTCTATTGTAATGTCATCATATATCTATACTCTATTGTAATGTTATCATTTAGCTATACTCTATCGTAATATCAACATATAGCTATACTCTATCGTAATATCAACATATAGCTATACTCTATTGTAATACCATCATATATCTATACTCTATTGTAATATGAACATATAGCTATACTCTATTGTAATATCATCATATAGCTATACTCTATTGTAATATCATCATATATCTATACTCTATTGTAATATGAACATATAGCTATACTCTATTGTAATATCATCATATAGCTATACTCTATTGTAATATCATCATATAGCTATACTCTATTGTAATATCATCATATACCCATTATCTATTGTAATGTCATCATATAGCTATACTCTATTGTAATGTCATCACATAGCTATACTCTATTGTAATGTCATCACATAGCTATACTCTATTGTAATATCATCATTTAGCTATACTCTATTGTAATGTCATCATATAGCTATACTCTATTGTAATGTCATCATATAGCTATACTCTATTGTAATATCATCATATAGCTATACTCTATTGTAATGTCATCATATATCTATACTCTATTGTAATGTCATCATATAGCTATACTCTATTGTAATATGAACATATACCTATACTCTATTGTAATATGAACATAGAGCTATACTCTATTGTAATATGAACATATAGCTATACTCTATTAATGTCATCATATACCTATACTCTATTGTAATGTCATCATTTAGCTATACTCTATTATAATGTCATCATATACCTATACTCTATGATAATATCAACATATAGCTATACTCTATAATAATATCAACATATAGCTATACTCTATAATAATATCATCATATAGCTATACTCTATTGTAATGTCATCATATCCCATACTCTATTGTAATGTCATCATATAGCTATACTCTATTGTAATGTCATCACCTAGCTATACTCTATTGTAATGTCATCATATACCTATACTCTATAATAATATCAACATATAGCTATACTCTATTGTAATATCATCACATAGCTATACTCTATTGTAATGTCATTATATAGCTATACTCTAATGTAATATCATCACACACCTATACTCTATTGTAATGTCATCACACACCTATACTCTATTGTAATGTCATATAGCTATACTCTATTGTAATGTCATCATATACCTATACTCTATTGTAATACCATCATATATCTATACTCTATTGTAATATGAACATATAGCTATACCCTATTGTAATATCATCATATAGCTATACTCTATTGTAATATCATCATATATCTATACTCTATTGTAATGTCATCATATATCTATACTCTATTGTAATGTCATCATATACCTATACTCTATTGTAATGTCAACATATAGCTATACTCTATTGTAATGTCATATAGCTATACTCTATTGTAATGTCATCATATAGCTATACTCTATTGTAATATCATCATATACCTTTACTCTATCGTAATATCAACATATAGCTATACTCTATTGTAATGTCATCATATACCTATACTCTATTGTAATATCATCATATACCTATACTCTATTGTAATATCATCATATAGCTACACTCTATTGTAATGTCATCATATACCTTTACTCTATAATAATATCAACATATAGCTATACTCTATTGTAATATCATCATATAGCTATACTCTATTGTAATGTCATCACATAGCTATACTCTATTGTAATATCATCATATAGCTATACTCTATTGTAATGTCATCACATAGCTATACTCTATTGTAATATCATCATATACCTATACTCTATTGTAATGTCATCACATAGCTATACTCTATTGTAATATCATCATATACCTATACTCTATTGTAATGTCATCATATACCTATACTCTATTGTAATGTCATCATATACCTATACTCTATTGTAATATCATCATATACTATACTCTATTGTAATATCATCATATAGCTACACTCTATTGTAATGTCATCATATACCTTTACTCTATAATAATATCAACATATATCTATACTCTATTGTAATATCATCATTTAGCTATACTCTATTGTAATGTCATCATATAGCTACACTCTATTGTAATGTCATCATATACCTTTACTCTATAATAATATCAACATATAGCTATACTCTATTGTAATATCATCATTTAGCTATACTCTATTGTAATGTCATCATATAGCTATACTCTATTGTAATGTCATCACACACCTATACTCTATTGTAATGTCATCATATAGCTATACTCTATTGTAATATGAAAATATACCTATACTCTATAATAATATCAACATATAACTATACTCTATTGTAATAATATATCATCACAAAGCTATATTGCTTTCCAGTTCTCAATTAAACATATATTGACCTCATATTGGTGCATTAATTATTTTGATGATAATTTGTTATAAATTTACAAAAGCAAAGCTATCAAAATGCTTTATAATACAAAAAATTGAACATTTACAACTTTTCAACATATGTATAATATCCCTTCACTTTGAAAAAAATGTTGTAATTTATTGTAATATGTTGACGTACAAAGCGTCTTTTTCTTAATTGGCCAATGACACAAACCTTCCAACGTCCGTCTGCTGCCATTGTTTTTCCGAAGTGTTGTCCTTCCAAATTCTCCTCCCATTTTGGAAGCACCATTAACCCGAGTAAATAAAGTAGCTTCTTTTCAGATCCTAAATAATCAAAATTAAATAAGATAAGTAATCTCCGGTCAACATATAGCTATACTCTTTTGTAATATTAGCATGTTGCCATACTCTTTTATACTGGTCAAACCAATTAATTTGGAGGCCCCCTGTATTTTCCACGTGCCCTTTCTTTATATTTTGTGCATGATTCTGGACACAGTTTCAATTTGTTCCAGCGAAACATTGCACATATCCATTACGTTAAAGCAACGTTTCTATATATAAGGACTTTTTATGTCAAATTATTCATACACATTTAAAATTTGAACAAATTCAATAATTTAAAAATTGAGAATGTGTTAAGCAACGTCATGTGACTTTAACAGAACTAAGAGTATTACTGTTAAGATTTTGCGAAAAATGGGCTGGAAAGGAAACTATAAGATGCATTATAAGTAAATTTGGTCTCAAAAGTTATGTTCCAGGACGAAAACAGTTAATAACAAAAAAAACAGAAACGTAAACGATTTCATTGGGCAAAAGTGTATTTAAAAAAATCCATGAAATTTTTGAATAAAGAATTTTATCAGATGAATCAATTTTCAAATCAAATAATAATCGTAGAAAATTTAGAGTATGGCGTTACAAGCATGAAAAATACAGCAAAGACTGTATTCAGACTAAAGTCAAACATCCAGCTCAAGTACATGTCTGGGGTGTCATCTCACCAAATGGTCCAGGTATTCTAAATAGTAAAACTTATCAGGAAAATATAATTAATGATATTGATGTAGTGTCACAATGTTTGGTTTTTCCCTCTAAATCCTTCATATTTCAACAGGACAATGCCCCTTGCCATGTTTCCCGTTCTTCAATATCGTTTCTCGACAGGAAAAGTGTAGCTACTATGGATTGGCCTGCTATTTCACCTGATATGTCCCCGATAGAAAATGTGTGGGACTACATAGGTGAGAGGGTGGCTAAAATTTCGCCAACAACATCAGCTGAACTTTGGAAAGCTGTAATTTCAGAATGGTACCAATTGGATATGAATTACTTAAAATCCTTATACAACAGTATGCCAACTAGAGTTATGAGCCTTTATAAAGAAAAGGGTGGGAACACAGAATACTGAGTACTTGTACTTGTGTTTAAATATGCTACATGATGGCAAATATTATGTGAAGAATGTGTTATATTTAAAGTAAATTGAATTATAAAAAGTTATTACGGTTTTTTTCTTATTTTTGTATGGACCTCCAAATTAATTGGTTTAACCAGTATTTACTATTTTTTGCTTCAATGCAGAGTTTGACCTCAATTCTACTTCATTATTCAATGCAGTTGAATGGTGCACGTAAGTTTCTATGTCAATTGACGGATCGCTGACCACGCCCACAATGTTCCGACAAAGGCCTGGCATGCTTGAATTACACGCAAAAAGAATGAAAACTCGGCCTGAAATGAACCTTTTAATGACGTCACTGTCACTAGTACGTCATTAGTTGCCGTGACGCTGCTTTGGTACCGTGGTGGCGGCCTTTGTCGGAACATTGCGGGCGTGGCTGGCGATACGTCAATTGTTCAGTGTGGGCGTGGTCTATTCAATGATCAATGATGTCGACAGTTGGAACAGTCAATTTTTAACGAGGTAGTTATAGTTGTTTTTCTTTTATGAAAAGTGTTAAAATGTCAATTTATATTTTGTGATTATTTGAAAAAGTTACAAAGGATTGTAAATATAAGGAATGACATTTGCTTTGACTGTACTGCATGGAGTTATGCAGTAGAATTGACTGTCTCAAATAACCATGAAAGCCTTCGGCTTTTATTTTATTTGAAACAGTCCATTCTACTGCATAATTCCATGCAGTACGTCATTTCTTAAGTAATTTCATCATATAGCTGTACTGTATTGTAATATCAACATATACCTATGCTCTATGGTAAAATCACATATAGCTGATGGACATATTTTTATCGAAACCTTTCAAAAATATACACGAAGTATCTAACATAAAGGTATATTTAACAGTTTTACAATCATAATTTATTTACAATGTAATGAACGTATAAATAATTTTAAGTCGTTTATTTTAGATAGTACTGCACTTCACTGAACTATCAAATTTAGTAACTGATGCTTGTTATCTCGAATCAAAGTCATTTACCTCTGAAATTTAAAAGAAAATTTCTGAAATAATCTTGGTTCTTTTGAAAATTGAGATGTGGGCGAATAAACTTGTTAGACATAATGATTTATTGTTTGCTTGCTAATATACTATCAGAGAATAATATGATACATTATCAGGTGGACTATCGTCATCAGAGTGACTCCTAATATTTTATCAGAGAATAAAATGATACATGAACAGGTGGTCCATTGTCATCAGAGTGCCTCCTAATATATCTAAGAATAATATGATACATTATCAGGTGGACTATCGTCATCAGAGTGACTCCTAATATTTTATCAGAGAATAAAATGATACATGAACAGGTGGTCCATTGTCATCAGAGTGCCTCCTAATATACTATCAGAGAATAATATGATACATTATCAGGTGGACTATCGTCATCAGAGTGACTCCTAATATTTTATCAGAGAATAAAATGATACATGAACAGGTGGTCCATTGTCATCAGAGTGCCTCCTAATATACTATCAGAGAATAATATGATACATTATCAGGTGGACTATCGTCATCAGAGTGACTCCTAATATTTTATCAGAGAATAAAATGATACATGAACAGGTGGTCCATTGTCATCAGAGTGCCTCCTAATATACTATCAGAGAATAATTTGATACATTATCAGGTGGACAATTGTCATCAAAGTGACTCCTAATATACTATCAGAGAATACAATGATACATTATCAGGTGATCCATTGTCATAAGAGTGACCTCTAATATACTATCAGAGAATACAATGATACATTATCAGGTGGTCCATTGTCATAAGAGTGACCTCTAATATACTATCAGAGAATACAATGATACATTATCAGGTGGTCCATTGTCATAAGAGTGACCTCTTATGTACTAACAGAGAATACAATGATACATTATCAGGTGGTCCATTGTCATCAGAATCACTCCTAATGTACTAACAGAGAATACAATGATACATTATCAGGTGGTCCATTGTCATCAGAATCACTCCTAATGTACTAACAGAGAATACAATGATACATTATCAGGTGGGCTATTGTTATCAGAGTGACTCCTAATATATTATCAGAGAATAAAATGATACATTATCAGGTGGTCAGTTGTTATGAAAAAAGAACCCCTATATACTATTAGAGATTAAAATGATACAGTATCAGGTGGTCCATCGTCATCAGACTGACACTTAATGTACTATCAGATAATAAAATAATACATTATCAGGTGGTCCATTGTCATCAGAGTGACTCCAAATATTTTATCAGAGAATACAATAATACATTATCAGTTGGTCCATTGTCATCAGACTGACTCCTAATGCACTATCAGAAAATAAAATGATACATTATCAGTTGGTATATCGTCATCAGAGTGACCTCTAATATACTATCAGAAAATAAAATGATACATTATTAGGTGGTCAACTGCCATCAGAGTGACCTCTACTATATTACCAGAGGATAAAATGATACTGTATCAGGTGGTCCATTGTCATCAGAGTGACTCCTAATATACAGAGAATAAAACGATACATGACTCCGACTATTATTAGAGAATAAAATGATACATTATCAGGTGGTCTGCTGTTATGAGAATGACTCCCAATATAGTATCAGTGAATAAAATGATACATTATCAGGTGGTCCATCGTCATCAGAATCACTCCTAATGTACTATCGGAGAATACAATAATACATTATCAGGTGGTCTATCGTCATCAGAATCACTCCTAATGTACTAACAGAGAATACAATGATACATTATCAGGTGATCCATTGTCATCAGAGTTACTCCTAATATACTATCAGAGAATACAATGATACATTATCAGGTGGGCTATTGTTATCAGAGTGACTCCTAATATATTATCAGAGATTAAAATCATACAGTATCAGGAGGTCCATCGTTATGCAAGTGCCTCCTAATATGCTATCAGAGAATAAAATGATACAGTATCAGGTGGTCCATTGTCATCAGACTGACATCTAATGTACTATTAGATAATAAAATGATACAGTATCAGGTGGTCCATTGTCATCAGAGTGACTCCAAATATTTTATCAGAGAATACAATAATACATTATCAGTTGGTTCATTCTCATCAGACTGACTCCTAATGAACTATCAGAAAATAAAATGATACAGTATCAGGCGGTCCATTGTCATCAGAGTGACCTCTAATATACTATCAGAGTATAAAATGATATAGTATCACGTGGTCCATTTTTATGAAAGTGATTCCTAATATACTATCAGAGAATTAAATGATACATTATCAGGTGGTCCATCGTCATCAGCTTGACTCCCAATGTACTATCAGAAAATAAAATGATACATTATCAGGGGGTCAACTGCCATCAGAGTGACCTCTACTATATTACCAGAGAATAAAATGATACAGTATCAGGTGGTCCATTGTCATCAGAGTGACTCCTAATATACTATCAGAGAATAAAATGATACATGACTCCGAAGACATTATTAGAGAATAAAATGATACATTATCAGGTGGTCCGTTGTTATGAGAATGACTCCCAATATACTATCAGAGAATAAAATGATACATTATCAGGTGGTCCATCGTTATCAGAATGACTCCCAATATACTATCAGAGAATAAAATGATACATTATCAGGTGGTCCATCGTTATCAGAATCACTCCTAATGTACTATCGGAGAATACAATAATACATTATCAGGTGGTCCATTATCATCACAGTGACTCCTAATATACTATCAGACAATAAAATGATACATTATCAGGTGGTCCATCGTCATCAGAATCACTGCTAATATACTATCAGAGAATTCAATAATACAGTATCAGGTGGTCCATTGTCATCAGAGTGACTCCGAATATACTATCAGACAATAAAATGATACATCAGAATGACCTCTACTAAATTACCAGAGAATAAAATGATACAGTATCAGGTGGTCCATTGTCATCAGAGTGACTCCAGAATAAAATGATACATGACTCCGAAGATATTATTAGAGAATAAAATGAAACATTATCAGGTGGTCCGTTGTTATGATTGGTTGTTTGATTGAATGTTGCTTAACGTCGCATTAGCAATTTTTCAGCTATTCGTGACGAGAACTATTAATTAATCTCTATGGATTAATCTATGAACAATTTTCTGTATGCATGTGAAGTGCGTGTGTGTTGTATGGTCTGCCTTGCACTAGCGCGCACTCAGGACGACTTTACCGTGCTAGCTCACAGAGTCAGTACACCGCAGACAAGCGTACCACTCCCCCAGTCCATTATACTGATACCAGGTGAATCAGTAAAGGCTAACGGCAAGGAAAATTCACTTTCCCACATGTGGTCCGAGCGGAACTCAAACTCACAGCAGTGAGAGACCCTGGATTTGAAGACTGACGTCTTATCCGTTGTTATGAGAATGACTCCCAATATACTATTAGAGAATAAAATGATACATTATCAGGTGGTCCATTCTCATCACAGTGTCTCCTAATGTACTATCAGAAAATACAATAATACTTTATCAGGTGGTCCATTGTCATCAGAGTGACTCCAATATATCAGAGAATAAAATGATACATTATCAGGTGGTCCATTCTCATCACAGTGACTCCAAATATTTTATCAGAGAACACAATGATACATTATCAGTTGGTCCATTGTCATTAGAGTGACTCCTAATGTACTATCAGAAAATAAAATGATACAGTATCAGGTGGTCCATTGTCATCAGAGTGACTCAAAATATTTTATCAGAGAATACAATGATACATTATCAGTTGGTCCATTGTCATCAGAGTGACTCAAAATATTTATCAGAAAATAAAATGATACATTATCAGGTGGTCCATTGTCATCAGACTGACTCCTAATGCACTATCAGAAAATAAAATGATACATTGTCAGGTGGTCCATTGTCATCAGAGTGACTCCTAATATACTATCAAAGAATAAAATGATACAGTATCAGGTGGTCCAACGTTATGAAAGTGACTCCTAATATACTATCAGAGAATACAATAATACTGTATCAGGTGGTCCATTGTCATCAGCCTGACTCCTAATGTACTATCAGAAAATAAGGTGGTCAACTGCTATCAGAATGACCACTACTAAATTACCAGAGAATAAAATGATACAGCATCAGGTGGTCCATCGTCATCAGAGTGACTCCTAATATACTATCAGAGAATAAAATGATATATTATCAGGTGGTCCATCGTCATCAGAGTGACTCCTAATATACTACCAGAGAATAAAATGATATATTATCAGTTGGTCCATTGTCATCAGAGTGACTCCTAATATACTACCAGAGAATAAAATGATATATTATCAGTTGGTCCATTGTCATCAAAATGACCTCTAATATACTATCAGAGAATGAATGATACAGTATCAGGTGGTCCATTGTTATGAAAGTGACTCCTAATATACTATCAGAGAATTAAATGATACATTATCAGGTGGTCCATCGTCATTAGCCTGACTCCTAATGTACTATCAGAAAATAAAATGATACATTATCAGGTGGTCAACTGCCATCAGAATGACCTCTACTAAATTACCAGAGAATAAAATGATACAGTATCAGGTGGTCTATTGTCACCAGAGTGACTCCTAATATACTATCAGAGAATTAAATGATACATTATCAGGTGGTCCATCGTCATTTGCTTGACTCCTAATGTACTATCAGAAAATAAATGATACATTATCAGGTGGTCCATTGTGATCAGACTGACACTTAATGTACTATCAGATAATAAAATGATACAGTATCAGGTGGTCCATCGTTATGCAAGTGACTCCTAATATGCTATCAGAGAATAAAATGATACAGTATCAGGGGGTCCATTGTCATCAGACTGACACCTAATGTACTATCAGATAACAAAATGATGCAGTATCAGGTGGTGCATCGTCATCAGACTGACACCTAATGTACTATCAGATAAGAAAATGATACATTATCAGGTGGTCCATTGTCATCAGAGTGACTCCAAATATTTTATCAGAGAAACCAATGATACAGTATCAGGTGGTCCATTGTCATCAGACTAGCTCCTTATATACTATCAGAGAATGAAATGATACATTATCAGGTGGTCCATTGTCATCAGAGTGACCTCTAATATACTATCAGAGTATAAAATGATACAGTATCACGTGGTCCGTTGTTATGAGAATGACTCCTAATATACTATCAGAGAATACAATAATACATTATCAGGTGGTCCATTGTCATCAGAGTGACTCCTAATATACTATCAGACAATAAAATGATACAGTATCAGTTGGTCCATTGTCATCAGACTGACTCCTAATGTACTATCAGATAATAAAATGATACATTATCAGGTGGTCCATTGTCATCAGAGTGACTTCTAATATACTATCAGATAATAAAATGATACAGTATTAGGTGGTCCATTGTTATGAAAGTGACTCCTAATATAATATCAGAGAATAAAATGATACAGTATCAGGTGGTCCATTGTTGAAAGTGACTCCTAATATAATATCAGAGAATAAAATGATACATTATCAGGTGGTCCGTTGTTATGAAAGTGACTCCTAATATCCTAATGGACAACCTGGTAATGTAACATTTTATTATCAGGTCTTCCGTTGTTATGAAAGTGCCTCCTAATATCCTAATGGACCACCTGGTAATGTAACATTTTATATCAGGTGGTCCATCGTCATCAGACTGACTCCTAATGTACTATCAGAAAATAAAATGATACATTATCAGATGGTCAACTGTCATCAGAGTGACCTCTACTATATTACCAGAGACGTTATGTTTGATGTCTGTTTACCACTGTTTTTACATTATGTTTGATGTCTGTTTACCACTGTTTTTACATTATGTTGGATGTCTGTTTACCACTGTTTTTACGTTATGTTTGATGTCTGTTTACCACTGTTTTTACGTTATGTTTGATGTCTGTTTACCACTGTTTTTACATATGTTTGATGTCTGTTTACCACTGTTTTACATTATGTTTGATGTCTGTTTACCACTGTTTTTACATTATGTTGGATGTCTGTTTACCACTGTTTTTACGTTATGTTTGATATCTGTTGACCACTGTTTTTACGTTATATGTTGGATATCTTTAACCACTGTTTTTACGTTATGTTGGATATCTGTAAACACTGTTTTTACGTTATATGTTGGATGTCTTTAACCACTGTTTTCGTGTTATGTTGGATGTCTGTTTACCACTGTTTTTACGTTATGTAGGATTTCTTTTAACACTGTTTTACGTTATGTTGGATATCTGTTTACCACTGATTTTTACGTTATGTTGGATGTCTGTTTACCACTGTTTTCGTGTTATGTTTGATGTCTGTTTACCACTGTTTTTACGTTATGTAGGATTTCTTTTAACACTGTTTTACGTTATGTTGGATATCTGTTTACCACTGATTTTTACGTTATGTTTGATGTCTGTTTACCACTGTTTTCGTGTTATGTTTGATGTCTGTTTACCACTGTTTTTGCGTTATGTTCGATTTCTTTTAACGCTGTTTTACGTTATGTTGGATATCTGTTTACCACTGTTTTTTACGTTATGTTTGATGTCTGTTTACCACTGTTTTCGTGTTATGTTTGATGTCTGTTTACCACTGTTTTTGCGTTATGTTCGATTTCTTTTAACACTGTTTTACGTTATGTTGGATATCTGTTTACCACTGATTTTTACGTTATGTTTGATGTCTGTTTACCACTGTTTTCGTGTTATGTTTGATGTCTGTTTACCACTGTTTTTGCGTTATGTTCGATTTCTTTTAACGCTGTTTTACGTTATGTTGGATATCTGTTTACCACTGTTTTTACGTTATGTTGGATATCTGTAACCACTGTTTTTACGTTATATGTTGGATATCTTTAACCACTGTTTTCGTGTTATGTTGGATGTCTGTTTACCACTGTTTTTACGTTATGTAGGATTTCTTTTAACACTGTTTTACGTTATGTTGGATATCTGTTTACCACTGATTTTTACGTTATGTTTGATGTCTGTTTACCACTGTTTTCGTGTTATGTTTGATGTCTGTTTACCACTGTTTTTGCGTTATGTTCGATTTCTTTTAACGCTGTTTTACGTTATGTTGGATATCTGTTTACCACTGTTTTTTACGTTATGTTGGATGTTTTTTAACACTGTTTTATGTTATGTTTGATGTCTGTTTACCACTGTTTTACATTATGTTGGATGTCTGTTTACCACTGTTTTTACATTATGTTGGATGTCTGTTTACCACTGTTTTAACGTTATGTTGGATGTCTGTTTACCACTGTTTTCGTGTTATGTTTGATGTCTGTTTACCACTGTTTTTACGTTATGTTGGATTTCTTTTAACACTGTTTTTACGTTATGTTGGATTTCTTTTAACACTGTTTTACGTTATGTTGGATATCTGTTTACCACTGTTTTTTACGTTATGTTGGATTTCTTTTAACACTGTTTTACGTTATGTTGGATATCTGTTTACCACTGTTTTTTACGTTATGTTGGATGTCTCTTAACACTGTTTTACGTTATGTTGGATATCTGTTTACCACTGTTTTTTACATTATGTTGGATGTCTTTAACCACTGTTTCCGTGTTATGTTTTATTAGTTACGTGCATTGTTGGATGTTATCGTTAACTGTTATGTACTTGGTATTTTAGTTCTTGATTTTTTATATCATTTTGTGTTTAGTGTTTTTGTTTACCAATGTATGCATGCTTTGGTTAGCGTTGTTGTTTGCTTCTGCTTTTTATGGATGTTGTTTGTCACTGTTAATTTGTTAAGTTGGTTACTGTTGCCTGTAATTGTTTACGTAAAACGTATCGTTTCTTCCTTGACTCCTAATATAATATCAGAGAATAAAATGATACATTATCAGGTGGTCCGTTGTTATGAAAGTGACTCCTAATATCCTAATGGACTACCTGGTAATGTAACATTTTATTATCAGGTCTTCCGTTGTTATGAAAGTGCCTCCTAATATCCTAATGGACCACCTGGTAATGTAACATTTTATTATCAGGTGGTCCATCGTCATCATACTGACTCCTAATGTACTATCAGAAAATAAAATGATACATTATCAGGTGGTCAACTGTCATCAGAGTGACCTCTACTATATTACTAGAGACGTTATGTTTGATGTCTGTTTACCACTGTTTTTACATTATGTTTGATGTCTGTTTACCACTGTTTTTACATTATGTTGGATGTCTGTTTACCACTGTTTTTACGTTATGTTGGATGTCTGTTTACCACTGTTTTTACGTTATGTTTGATGTCTGTTTACCACTGTTTTTACGTTATGTTTGATGTCTTTAACCACTGTTTTCGTGTTATGTTTGATGTCTGTTTACCACTGTTTTTACGTTATGTTGGATTTCTTTTAACACTGTTTTTACGTTATGTTGGATTTCTTTTAACACTGTTTTACGTTATGTTTGATGTCTGTTTACCACTGTTTTTACGTTATGTTTGATGTCTGTTTACCACTGTTTTTACGTTATGTTGGATATCTGTTTACCATTGTTTTTTACGTTATGTTGGATGTCTTTAACCACTGTTTTCGTGTTATGTTGGATATATGTTTACCACTGTTTTTACGTTATGTTGGATTTCTTTTAACACTGTTTTCGTGTTATGTTTGATGTCTGTTTACCACTGTTTTTACGTTATGTTGGATTTCTTTTAACACTGTTTTACGTTATGTTGGATTTCTTTTAACACTGTTTTACGTTATGTTTGATGTCTGTTTACCACTGTTTTTACGTTATGTTTGTCTGTTTACCACTGTTTTTACGTTATGTTGGATATCTGTTTACCACTGTTTTTTACGTTATGTTGGATGTCTTTAACCACTGTTTTCGTGTTATGTTGGATATCTGTTTACCACTGTTTTTTACGTTATGTTGGATGTCTTTTAACACTGTTTTACGTTATGTTGGATATCTGTTTACCACTGCTTTTTACATTATGTTGGATGTCTTTAACCACTGTTTTCGTGTTATGTTTTATTAGTTACGTGCATTGTTGGATGTTATCGTTAACTGTTATGTACTTGGTATTTTAGTTCTTGATTTTTTATATCATTTTGTGTTTAGTGTTTTTGTTTACCAATGTATGCATGCTTTGGTTAGCGTTGTTGTTTGCTTCTGCTTTTTATGGATGTTGTTTGTCACTGTTAATTTGTTAAGTTGGTTACTGTTGCCTGTAATTGTTTACGTAAAACGTATCGTTTCTTCCTTTGACGTAGTTTTAAGGATAAAAATTGTGTTTTAATAATCCATCTATTGGGAAGTTGCATTTAGAAACCACACATTTATCCATTGAAATCACATTTTTAAATTATATTTATTTTTTATGTTATTGTATAAGTAATGTCTAATACATGTTTACTACACCCAGCTTCTTCCAAGAACGCATATATAAGAATCTCTTTTATCGTGTAAAGAAAATAAGCTGTTGTGTTAGTTAAGTCTACCTAGATTTCAGTATGAGATTATTTAATTAAAATTCAGTATTTTGTTTAAATAATCTTGAAATCTATCACCACTCTAAAAACTATTTTCTTACAACATAATAGAATGTAATTAACATATTTGTGATTTTCTAAATAATAGATAAGTTGTATTTTATAAAATGGAGTACGTTCATGATATAAGCTCATTTTGTACGGATGTTGCACATTATATATTTATTTGCTATATACATTTTTTCTACTGACCAAACCTTCTGTGTAATTTACTTAAGCATAATTAACTATTGATGAACATCTACTGTTTGCTTTGTGATATTTTTATTAGCATTTTGCCAACTAAAGAACGTGATCTATAGTTCCAGCAACAAGGTCGTGCATACTTAAATTCATAATTATCTTGTTTCAGCATAACAAACTCATGCATAGAAATTATATGTCTAGAATCTAAATGTTTTGCCACACCAGACTATCAAAAGGAATATATATATATATATATATATATTTTTTTTTTTGAAATAAAAAGGTTATTTAGCAAAGAATTACTAATTTTCGGGCAATATTTCTAATATTTGTGACACCTTTTGGTTGGTGTATGGATAGAAAATTACCCAGGCACTCTCTGACATGCATTGGCATGTTTGTTTCTGATTACAGGTAAAATGTTAATAGCTTTTTATACAAATGTATAGAGGAACAAAACGTCATCTACTTAAGGCTGTATCAATTTAAGGTTCATGTAATGAATCTTTGTGTTTACATTCATTTTTCAATAAGTAAATAAATTTTCACATAGATAACTTGGCTTGCACTACCGCACAACTTTTAACTATAGGGCTGAGATTTTCATGCTTTTCACGTCAGTTTTTTTTGTTTATCTATGTAAACTTCAGCAGTTATGACTGTGCGTACAGAATAAACAGTATAACATTGAAAATCCAACCCTCTTTACTTGAACCTTATAAACCTTAGACATTTCTGGCTCACAACCCATAATAATTATTAGCATATGAAAAGAATCAACCTAACTAAGCAAGGTAATGGCTAGTTAAATTTCTATCCATACGTCACCCACCACCCGACCACCAACAAATCAAATATTTCCTGAAATCTATAGGTAAGCACTTAGCCAACTCAAATTAAATTTAAAAACCTACGTTCCATGGAAAGTCTGGTACTGCAAAAACTAGTACCCAGGCATGTAATATCTATTATGTGTGTGCATTATACACTAGATAATTGTGGATTTTAGTGTTCAGGAACTTGATGTTGGAACTTTACTTACTGTGTTTCAAAGTTTAAAGAGGAACTATTAATATTAAGTTTCAAGCAAAAAGTAAGTTTTGGTTTACATGTAGAAAAAAAATTAAAACAATGATATTCTTTCACGGAATTTTACTAGTATTACATTTTGTTAAAATAAATGATCTGAGGTAATTTCCCAGTTACCTCGGTTTTTTTCCTCTTAAGATACCAGGCATTTATATACCAGATATACGACGATAACATAGAGATACCAGACATTAACACAGGATGAAATCACATCTTTATGCATTGCATAAAGATGGCATAAAGATGGTCTTTATGCCATCTTTAAGCATAGCGTAAAGATGCATAATGTCCAAAGTCC
>CM037867.1:44138230-44215172 GCA_021292105.1 Anadara kagoshimensis
GTATATGGGTCTATACACGTGCATAATACAATGTGTCATACTGTCAATTACCAAAAGAATCACATATATACATGTAATTCAATGACTGGTTATGTGTATTTGTTGTTTTTCTCAGAGACATATGTCTGTTTTTCTTTACCAGTCTCGCAGTCATCGTTAGATTTTTTAACGAATAAAAATGGTTATAGATAACTTTTATTACAACTTTTTGTTTTAAAAAAAATTAAATTTATATGGATTAACGGTCTCGGTGACGAGAGAGAGATATGTTTGTGTTTTACTGGCTAAAACGTTTTTAACCCAGAGACTCGAATCTAGCAATGTCATCCACAAGTGTGCAGTTTAGTCCACTCGAACACCAAGTCACCCAAACATGCAATGGATTTTAATAAAATTAATATTAAATTACCGTAAAAATAGAAAGAAACAATAAAAATAGAAAGAAACAATAAAAATAAAAAGACAAATCAGACGGAACATAAAGAGAGAGAGAGAGTGTGTGTGTGTGTGTGTGTGTGTGTGTGTGTGTGTGTGTGTGTGTGAAATTGCAAAAAAAGGCAACGTTTTTCTCAGCGACTTTTCAGTAGTGCGAGAGAATTAATATACAATTATCTATGTAATACTTAATATTTGGAACAGAATATTATAACTTGAAGATAGCATTTCCGCCCTCTCTCTCTCTCTCTCTCTCTCTCTCTCTCTCTCTCTCTCTCTCTCTCTCTCTTTCTCTCTTGCAATCCTATTCCACAGTCTATCTTGCAAATGTATTGAAGTATATAGTCGGATATGATGTCATTCAATGATGTCCTTGTTCATATCAGAGACATATGTGTTTCTGTTCATATGATATAGTATATTCACATATCATGCCACAGCCTAAATCCACTGATGATTGTTAAAAATGATTAAGTATAATCAATGATAACACAAATTCAAAACATCAATAAAAATCAACTTATCATTATCAAACCAATAGTTGCATTTCCGTCCTCTAGTCTGTCCATAAATACTGTGGTATTGGAATCTCTAGATAATAACAATAATAATAATATCATCATCACTATTACTATCACCATCATGATGGTAGTGATGGTTTTAGTGTTTTTAGTGAATGTGGTAATGATGATGGAGGTAAAGGTGATGAAAGTGAAGGGTATTATGGTATCATGCCTCAAATGTTTCTCTATGTTGCAGAATTTAGCCTTTGTCGCATAAGAGCGTCCTCTTTATGCACTGAAATTCCCTGCATAGACGTTTTGGAACACGTTTATGCGGCAACACCGCTATGTGGGGTGATACGAGCAATTATTGTATTTCCTCTCGTACTATTTGACAGAATGATACGATACATATCTCCTGTGTGATACCAAGTTATATAATTACGTGACACAAGCTATACCATCGTGATTCCGATCTTTTATGTGGCAATACCTAGTGGTATGTTACGGACAGAGACTGTGATATAATCATTATATTAATGATGATACTCCTGATGCGACTATAGCTAGTGCTATGTGGCAGAGGGAGATAGTGACATCATGATATGAGTAATTATTTGGCTACCCCTCGTACTATGTAGCAGAGGGAGATTTTGACAGAATGATCGGACTCCATTTGTGATAATACCAATGATAGAGACTGACCGAGTGTTACGACTCCCTATGTGACTGTAACTAGTGCTATGTAGCAGATAACGAGTGTGACTTTATTTCTGTCCATACTTAGTGTTATGTGGTGACTTCATTATGCATTCCTTATGTGGTCATGTATATTGTTATTTAGCAGACGGAGACTACTGTAACATCTCATAAAATGGCACAGACTTCATCTGCAATATGCAGATGGTATATTCACACACGAGGTTACAGACTGATGCTACAATCACAATTTGCCATAGCTGTTTGAGACGAACACATATAGAGTGACATCTTTATTCCAAAGTCTGCATCTTGCAATTACACAGGGCATTTTGTATAGAGCAACTGAAGCCGCATCATGACGTTACCGACTATCGTACGTCTAAAAATATCACATAGTTTTAAAATGGCATGTATGACCTGCTGTAATCACTTATAACGTTGCAGTGAGATGACAAAATTTTTTATTTACCGGTTCAATCACATATGTAGTTGCGCATCTACAGGTAATATGTCGCACAACATAAAACACGGGGTCGCATTAAGATTGCATATATCTTTCACATATGATATCTATATTTGCCACTAATCATGTGGTATTAACACATACAAAGTAACATCATGATGTCACAGTATATATATCTGTTATATATCATAAGATATGATAACATAAGGAGTCATTTAATGATGCCACAGTCCATATCTGCCACATATCATAAGATATTACCAAATAGGAGTCATTTAATGATGTCACAGACTACATCTGTCACATATCATAAGATATTACCAAATAGGAGTCATTAACTTGGTGTGACAGTCCATATCTGTCACATATTACAAGATATTACCAAATAGGAGTCATTTAATGATTTCACAGTCCATATCTGTCACATATCATAAGATGTTACCAAAGAGAAGTCTTTAATGGTGTCACAGTGCATATCTGTCACATATCATCAGATATTACTAAATAGGAGTCATTTAATGGTGTCACAGTGCATATCTGTCACATATCATCAGATATTACTAAATAGGAGTCATTTAATGATGTCACAGTCCATATCTGTCACATATCATCAGATATCACATCTGGTCTATAAGTAGGTTCATTGAGTAACAAAGTATCCCATTAATGCTTATTTAGCGGATCATGATACATGTGACAACTGCAAGTGCACTTCATGTGACGGGATGGAGGTGAGTATGGTGAACGGAATTCATCATATGTGAGAAGTCGCGATAGCCGTGGATATCTGGCCATATTTTTAAACAGTAGTAAAATATGTCGTGACAGTCGTGGTGGGGATAAGAAGCATGGTAGGGCGTAGGAGGATGGGGTGAACGTGACAATGTATGCCTGAACTAAACAAATGTTGATATTAAATGGTCAAAAAGCATGTGCTTTTCTTTGCATCTCCGGGCTCTGTTTCAAGGTTTGTCAAGTTCTGTAGCATTTCATTGTGCTTTTAGTTACAGCTAATGTTAATCCATTTTATTAAATTAAATTTTCATGAAAGCTAGATGTATGGTTGTCGTTTTGTCGCATTCTATCCACGCTAATCAGAGTTAATTCCAAAGATCAGTCAAACCAGACTTCAACGCAATATTACAAGTATAAAAAACCAGCGCGCATACCGCAATTATAGATTTATTCGATAGGGGTAGGGCTATTGCTCTGATAATGCAAGAACATTATTTTGCAACGTCATGTAGCCCAAGAATTTCTTGTTTAGTTGGATGTTTCAGAGCCAAGTGGAGATTGGCTGACCATTCCAGAGGCGAAACCCCGCGCGTTACGTCAAGATAGCCATACCTCTCTCGCACCCCGGCGGCAACAGAGACGATATGCAAACTTGTCAGCAATAATATTAATGGTCTGACAGTGTGTCCAAGAATGGTTAGGAATCGGTTGCGGGGTTTCATTTAAGGCCATAACGTCCATATGTTGGCCCGCGGCTTACGCAGTGGCAGCGCTAATGTCGAATGCAGTGGCTGCTATCACATGCGCCTAGTCGGTTTCGTTTGGCCTATTGGAACGTGTGTTGTATTTTTATTGTCAGAATGACTACAACATATCTATCGACGATGTTTTGAGAAGAAAAAAACACTTATTACCATAAGTACAGAGACAAAATAAAGTAATTACTATACATAAAGGCTATTTTGAACATGCATATATTGCGAATAAATTTTTAATTCTATTTTTGTGTTAACATTTTAATTATATTTCAACACAGAAAAGAGAGACCTAGGTGGACAAAAATATGTTTTCTTGAAATCAGTCTATGTGAGTGTGTGGATCCATAAATTTTGTCATTTTTTCAATAAAATTAAAATGGTTAAGTATAAATACTCCTATTAGGTACCTCATTGGTTATATGTAGGTCGTCCAGGTGTGAATTATCTTGATTCAATCACGCAGGTAAAAGGTACATTCATTTGTAATTTGGGGTCCAAATGGTTAGCTGGAATACATACTTTCTGTCACAAATGTGATTTTTTTCTATATACAGACGTTAACCAAAACGTGCAGCATTGACAAAAATATACTTTTTAGTTAGGTCTCTGAATAATGAATAAATATGCACTATTAATTTGTCCAAGCAATTCATTATTAAAATGTAATTTACAATATTCCATGTTCAAAATAGCCTTTATGTACAGTAATTAAAATCTAAAACAGATTTTATGAGTAAATAGCCACTTTTTCAACAATTTGAAATATAATGTTTTCTGTATATTTATAGTGTGACACCACTGATCGATTTGTTGATAGCTAAGTGTATTGTTGGGTATGTTGTCTATGATATAACCTTATCCTGTTCATATAGCACAGATGTACCAATTTTGATAATAAACAATGTATGTGGTAATCTAATAAATTATAAATTAATAAACTAACAAACAGTTGTGGTTTTCAATCTTATATAAATAAATAAATAAATAAATAAATAAATAAATAAATAAAAATTTTATATTATTTTATTTTATTTTATTTTATTTTATTTTAATAAGTATTCATTGATTACAATAAATTTGCGTGAAAATAGTTCTCAAAGATGAATTTATTGTAATCAATGAATACTTATTAAAATCTAATCAAATCAAATCAAATTAAATCAATTAAAATCAAATGAAATGGAATTTATTTATTTATTTTATTTTATTCATCATTTATAAATAAATAAATACAGATAATAAAATAAAGTAAAAATAATAATAAAAAAAATAAATAGTAGCAGAAGTTCTTTGAGAATTATTTAACACAAATTTATTTTAATCAATGAAAACTTATTAAAATAAAATAAAAAAGTATTTATAAGTATTTACTTTATTTTATTTTATTTTATTCATTTAAAAGTAAATAAATTAAAAACAAACGAATTGAGTAAAATAAAATAAAATAATAATTACAAATGTATATATATATAAATAGTAGCAGAAGTTCTTTAAGTATTATTTTAACGTAAATTTATTGTTATCAACGAATTCTTAATAAATAAAATAAAATAAAATGTACTTAATGATTTATTTTTTATTAATTAGATACCTTTTAAAAAGCCCGGTTATAGTATATTTGTGTTAATGGCTTTCATTGGCTGAAGTCGTCAACCCGTTTTTTTTATCCAATCAAATTACTTCATCACTTAATCCTGGATTTTCTCTACTTCATTGAAATTACAGTGTATAACTTCACTTAAGTAGTTAATTCCACTTAACTGTAGTTAAACATCTAATTAACATGAAGCAGAGAAAATGCATTTTCTCTCACTTAATTCAACTTAAGCTGAGTTAACTAGAGTTAAGTTAATTTAAAGTCACATTAATGTGCTTCATCCTAGATTAAGTAGCGTTAATCATAGATGAAGTAACTTAATCCTAGATTAAGTAGCGTTAATCCTAGATTAAGTAACTTAATCCTAGATTAAGTTAATAATGTGACTCAGGCATTCCATAGTATTGATGTAGCAGAGATAACAAATCAGAGATAGGGTAATGTACTGGCTGCTATTTTTAAAACTGCTGGACTAGTTGCATTTGAACAAAAATAAATTTAAAACGGAAAAATATTAACCACCGTATTTACATGTGTGGATATTTTTATTTATTTGTGTCAACTAAAACATTCAGTATTAAAACATACAGTATTTTGTAATTTATATTTTAATGTTTACAATTGTAAATTAAACTAATGCAAGTTATGTTATAGTAGAAAAGTGCATTATGAAAATTTCAAAACCAGAACTGTCTTGTGCTGCTTCTTAAAAGCATCATTATAAATAATAAAAAAAAAATAATAAATAAATAAATAAATAAATAAATAAATAAATAAATAAATAAATAAATAAATAAATAAATAAAATAATGTTGGTTTTTGTTATTATAATTCTCTAGTTACTCAGTTTCCTCCATTATCCCAGAACTCCCTGAGAGAGACGGGGGGAGAGAGAGAGAGATTATAACTTGGGATAATGTGTGGCCTAGGCAAGTCAAAAATACATTGAAGACATTCAAACGCATTATTCAATTCAATTCTTTAATTAACTGTGTTCCTTACTCCACATTAGCAAAATATATACAGTAGAGTTCGGCTATAGCTGAATTTAATAGGCACACTTTTTAGTCCCGGACCGTATATCGACATACATCGTACAACATAGTTTAGTTGAAGACTTACAGATTCTGTGGCACTTGACTTTACATACGTCTCAAAATCCTGGATGAGACAATGGTCCTCGTTACCTCTGTAGTCCTTATGTCAATTGAGAGAGAGGGGGGGGGGGGGAAGGGGGACATCAGATGCCGAGTGAACTAAAGCGTGCGTTGACGGATCAAGAGCACAGCACCTTTTACCGCTTAGATTTGAAGCCAAACCAGACTAATCCTTCAAGATGTGAAAATGTTTGCTTGTCGACTGTGAACTATCCTAGAACCATCAGGTCCTCTCAACATAACTGACCGTGAAAATCTTGACATCCTCAATTTCTGTCCAGCGATTATAGTGTCTCTGCTAAGGTTTGCATCAAACTAGATGGGACAGGTTCTAGTGTAAGACAATTTCTCAGTTCGCTTCGTTTTTACATTTATAAGTGAAATAATAGAGGAAACTATTACTCCGCTATCCTGATAATGTTAAAAAAAGCTATCCAGATAATGTTGATAAAAAAGTTTTAATCCCCAAAAACATATTAATTTGTGTTCGTCAAACAAAAAAGTTAGCTTAGAATATCACTAGGTCTGAGAGAGAGAGAAAGAGAGAGAGAGAGAGATTTGGGTTAACAACTTTACAGTGCCGTTCTTTTTTTAACAAAAAAAATATTATCAAATTATCAACTCGCGGCTTAGAATATCGCCAGGTCTAGGGGGCAAAGAGAGAGAGATAGATTTGGGTTTACAGTGCCGTAAACTTTTTGAAATTATTATCAAATGTATTCAAGAAATAGTATATGACAACAGTAACAAATATTCAGATTTTGAAATAGTTCTATTGTGTTAATATCAGATTAAAGTGTCAACATTATGATGTTTAAACTCTCTATTGAGATTTATTTCATTTTGCAGAATGAAATCATTACTCTTCTGTTGTTTAAAAATCATTACTTCACTTACTCTTTCTCTCATAAAACAGTTTAATGATGTGATTGATTAAATGAGGTTTTACATCTCTGTTAAGAATATTTCACTTATATCGAGATATCACCAGCTAAGGTGAAATAGTAGAAATTTTGACCTTACAGGG
Organism: Anadara kagoshimensis; assembly: GCA_021292105.1. NCBI lineage: Eukaryota > Metazoa > Mollusca > Bivalvia > Arcoida > Arcidae > Anadara > Anadara kagoshimensis. The sequence continues at coordinate 44,145,608 of CM037867.1, forward strand.
AGGGTACGCCTGACACGGGACATTTGTTTTAAGATCTTTTCAACGACCCATGGCTTTCAATCCTGAATGCCGAGTGCTTGGTGAAAGACGTCACTACCCACAGGCTATTTTTAAGTCTTGGTCAGACCCGCTCGCGTTTTGGACCCACGACTTCCAAAATACAAAGCATCGTATACAGATACCATAGTGGCAGTCTTAAACGTGAAATGTAAAACCATAACATCAAGTGGATCTGTGTCATTCATTCATTTTTCACTTTCAATGTTACAAGGATTACAAAATATCATTGTAACTGTTCCTCTATCTTTAATTTGTACAATGCGAATGTATTTTCTTTTGAAAATTATTCATGCATTAATAAACAAAGTAGTTTGCGGTATTTCAATAATAGAAAAATAGTTACTATGGACAATTTAAAATAAAAATTATTTAAAAGTACAGTTTTAAGAATAATTGTAATTTATTGTATATAAAATGTCGAATTAAAATTTAATTATGTTTTATCATTTTATCATTTTTAACAATTTATTATTTTTGTCATTTTTATTTTTAATTTATCACTTTTATTTTTAACACACACACACACACACACACACACACACACACACACTTTTTTTTGCTGTAAAATGTATATAGAGTGGTACAATATATATTCTGACACTGAAAAATCCCATATATTTTTTAATAATTCTCAAAAATTTATTTCTCGGTCATTTTCCATGAATATTTCACTGTAAAATGTAAAATTTGTTGAAGTTTTTCTTAAAAATAATTAGAAAAGAAAATTTCACTGTTTTTAATAGATAAACATTTCAAATTCAACGAAAAATTCATAAAAATGAAATCTACAATATAATCATGCTTAACATGGTTGTTAAAAATTTACAATGCTGTTCAGCTTTTTTTTTTACTGTTATCATGGTTATAAGATGGACAATATTTTGGATATTATTGGAATAAACTACAATAACTGAATTCACAAAAATTCAGTGCACATGGAAAATGCAAGAAATAAAATAGTTTTTTCCAGCAAACTCACAAAAACCTACCCACAAAAAATGTCAAAACTTGGGTGGTTTCTACCAAGGGATATGAATAACTGATTGATATTAATGTTTGCTGGTAAGATAAATAAGTGTATTACAGGTGAGGTTTTAAATTCCTTGACATCTTGGGTCAGTTAACCTATAAATTATTCCACTTCAGAATGAAAGACAAAATAATAATAATTTATTATTATTATTATTATTATTATTATTATTTAAATTAAAATATTTTACATAAAGAGTAAAATGACATATAGGTATATATTTTTTAAATAATTATTTAATATCTGAAAGTTTTAGAGCTGGTCACGTGATCACATGGCCTAAATGTACTTGTATATCAATTATGAAGTATTAGATTATCTCCTCCGTGGCCTAATGGATAAGGATGCAGAGTCAGATAAGATTGTATATTCTGGGAACCCAAGGGTCGTGAGTTCCAGTCCTGCAGAGGACAGATAAGTAAGTAAGTTAAAAATGAATTAAAGGAAAAGCAAATAAATAATAATAATAATAAATAAAAACATTAATAAAATAAAATGAAATAAATAAAAAATAAAATAAATAAATAAAAAAAAAACAATGACTAAATAAAAAATTTTAAGATAAAAACAAAATTACTTAAGTGAAACAGTGCAATAATAGTTTTGAAATAAATTAAAAAATATTTTTAGCTTCATATTATATAATTAAAAATTAAATAAACAAATTGAAATTTGAAACTGAATTATATTAAATCGTATATAAAAAGAGAACTAAAACTGAATTTAACATAAAGATACATAAAGATGGCGTAAAGATGGCATAAAGGACTTTGGACATTATGCATCTTTACGCATATGCATAAAGATGGCATAAAGATTGCATAAAGAAGGCATAAAGACTGCATAAAGGACATCTTTATGCCACCATTATGCCATCTTTACACAATCTTTATGCATGCATAAAGACATGTTTTCGTGCTGTGTAATATACCAGATATACGCCGATAACATAGAGATACCAGACATTAATAAAACAGATATACGATGATAACATAGAGATACCAGACATTAATATACCAGATATATACGACGATAACATAGATATACCAGATATACGACTATAACATACAGATACCAGACATTAATATACCAGATATACGGCTATAACATAGAGATACCACATATTAATATACCAGATATATACGACGATAACATAGAGACACCAGATATACGGCTATCACATAGACATACTAGACATTAATATACCAGATATACGATGATAACATAGAGATACCTGACATTAATATACCAGATATACGGCGATAACATAGAGATACCACACATTAATATACCAGATATACGGCGATAACATAGAGATACCATACATTAATATACCAGATATACAACGATAACATAGAGATACCATACATTAATATACCAGATATACAACGATAACATAGAGATACCTGACATTAATATACCAGATATACGGCGATAACATAGAGATACCAGACATTGATATACCAGATATACGACGATAACATAGAGATACCAGACATTAATATACCAGATATACGGCGATAACATAGAGATACCATACATTAATATACCAGATATACAACGATAACATAGAGATACCTGACATTAATATACCAGATATACAACGATAACATAGAGATACCTGACATTAATATACCAGATATACGGCGATAACATAGAGATACCATACATTAATATACCAGATATACGGCGATAACATAGAGATACCAGACATTAATATACCAGATATATAACGATAACATAGAGATACCTGACATTAATATACCAGATATACGGCGATAACATAGAGATACCAGACATTAATAAACCAGATATATACTGATATCATAGAGATACCAGACATTAATATACCAGATATATAACGATAACATAGATATACCAGATATATGACTATAACATAGAGATACCATACAATGATATACCAGATATACGGCTATAACATAGAGATACCAGACATTAATAAACCAGATATATACTGATATCATAGAGATACCAGACATTAATATACCAGATATATAACGATAACATAGATATACCAGATATACGGCTATAACATAGAGATACCATACAATGATATACCAGATATACGGCTATAACATAGACATACCAGACATTAATAAACCAGATATACGACGATAACATAGAGGTACCTGACATTAATATACCAGATGTACGACGATAACAGAGAGATACCATACAATAATATACCAGATATACGACGATAACATAGAGATACCAGACATTAATATACCAGATATACGGCTATAACATAGAGATACCAGACATTAATAAACCAGATATATACGGATAACATAGAGATACCAGACTCAGATATACCAGATATATAACGATAACATAGAGATACCTGACATTAATATACCAGATATACGGCTATAACATAGAGATACCAGACATTAATAAACCAGATATACGGCTATAACATAGAGATACCTGACATTAATATACCAGATATACGGCTATAACATAGAGATACCTGACATTAATATACCAGATATACGGCTATAACATAGAGATACCAGACATTAATAAACCAGATATACGGCTATAACATAGAGATACCTGACATTAATATACCAGATATACGGCTATAACATAGACATACCTGACATTAATATACCAGATATACGGCTATAACATAGAGATACCTGACATTAATATACCAGATATACGACGATAACATAGAGATACCAGAATTTAATATACCAGATATATAACGATAACATAGAGATACCAGACTCAGATATACCAGATATATAACGATAACATAGAGATACCAGACATTAATATACCAGATATACGGCTATAACATAGAGATACCAGACATTAATAAACCAGATATATACGGATAACATAGAGATACCAGACTCAGATATACCAGATATATAACGATAACATAGAGATACCTGACATTAATATACCAGATATACGACGATAACATAGAGATACCAGACATTAATATACCAGATATATAACGATAACATGGAGATACCATACAATAATATACCAGATATACGAAGATAACATAGATATACCAGACATTAATATACCAGATATACGACGATAACATAGAGATACCAGATATACGACGATAACATAGAGATACCAGACATTAATATACGAGATATATAACGATAACATGGAGATACCATACAATAATATACCAGATATACGGAGATAACATAGAGATACCAGACATTAATATACCAGATATACGGCTATAACATAGAGATACCAGACATTAATATACCAGATATACGGCGATTACATAGAGATACCAGACATTAATATACCAGATATATAACGATAACATGGAGATACCATAGAATAATATACCAGATATACGGAGATAACATAGAGATACCAGACATTAATACACCAAATATACGGCTATAACATAGAGATACCAGACATTGATATACCAGATATATAACGATAACATAGAGATACCAGACATTAATATACCAGATATACGACGATAACATAGAGATACCAGACATTGATATACCAGATATACGACGATAACATAGAGATACCAGACATTGATATACCAGATATACGACGATAACATAGAGATACCAGACATTGATATACCAGATATACGACGATAACATAGAGATACCAGACATTGATATACCAGATATACGACGATAACATAGAGATACCAGACATTGATATACCAGATATACGGCTATAACATAGAGATACCAGACATTGATATACCAGGGCGGAGCAACCACTTGATATACACATTTATTAATCAATGCAAATAGTGCATGAAATACGTACTTTTTTCTTAAATTAAGTCTGATGAATTGGGTTTTAAATAAACTTATCAATTATATTGACCCAATGCGTATAGCAGAATCAAATATACGACGATAACATAGAGATACCAGACATTAATATACCAGATATATACGACGATAACATAGAGATACCAGACTCAGATATACCAGATATATAACGATAACATAGAGATACCAGACTCAGATATACCAGATATATAACGATAACATAGAGATACCAGACTTAGATATACCAGATATATAACGATAACATAGAGATACCAGACTCAGATATACCAGATATATAACAATAACATAGAGATACCTGACATTAATATACCAGATATACGGCTATAACATAGAGATACCAGACATTAATATACCAGATATATAACGATAACATAGAGATACCAGACATTAATATACCAGATATACGGCTATAACATAAAGATACCAGGCATTAATATACCAGATATACGGCGATAACATAGAGATACCAGACTTAGATATGCCAGATATATAACGATAACATAGAGATAATAGACATTAATATAACAGATATACGACGATAACATAGAGGTACCAGACATTAATATACCAGATATACGACGATAACATAGAGATACCAGACATTAATATACCAGATATACGACGATAACATAGAGATACCAGACATTAATATACCAGATATACGATGATAACATAGAGATACCAGACATTAATATACCAGATATACGATAATAACATAGAGATACCAGACATTAATATACCAGATATACGATGATAACATAGATATACCAGACATTAATATACCAGATATACGATGATAACATAGAGATACCAGACATTAATATACCAGATATACGATGATAACATAGAGACACCAGATATACGGCTATCACATAGACATACTAGACATTAATATACCAGATACACGATGATAACATAGAGATACCTGACATTAATATACCAGATATACGGCGATAACATAGAGATACCACACATTAATATACCAGATATACGGCGATAACATAGAGATACCATACATTAATATACCAGATATACAACGATAACATAGAGATACCATACATTAATATACCAGATATACAACGATAACATAGAGATACCTGACATTAATATACCAGATATACGGCGATAACATAGAGATACCAGACATTGATATACCAGATATACGACGATAACATAGAGATACCAGACATTAATATACCAGATATACGGCGATAACATAGAGATACCATACATTAATATACCAGATATACAACGATAACATAGAGATACCTGACATTAATATACCAGATATACAACGATAACATAGAGATACCTGACATTAATATACCAGATATACGGCGATAACATAGAGATACCATACATTAATATACCAGATATACGGCGATAACATAGAGATACCAGACATTAATATACCAGATATATAACGATAACATAGAGATACCTGACATTAATATACCAGATATACGGCGATATCATAGAGATACCAGACATTAATATACCAGATATATAACGATAACATAGATATACCAGATATATGACTATAACATAGAGATACATACAATGATATACCAGATATACGGCTATAACATAGAGATACCAGACATTAATAAACCAGATATATACTGATATCATAGAGATACCAGACATTAATATACCAGATATATAACGATAACATAGATATACCAGATATACGGCTATAACATAGAGATACCATACAATGATATACCAGATATACGGCTATAACATAGACATACCAGACATTAATAAACCAGATATACGACGATAACATAGAGATACCTGACATTAATATACCAGATGTACGACGATAACAGAGAGATACCATACAATAATATACCAGATATACGACGATAACATAGAGATACCAGACATTAATATACCAGATATACGGCTATAACATAGAGATACCAGACATTAATAAACCAGATATATACGGATAACATAGAGATACCAGACTCAGATATACCAGATATATAACGATAACATAGAGATACCTGACATTAATATACCAGATATACGGCTATAACATAGAGATACCAGACATAATAAACCAGATATACGGCTATAACATAGAGATACCTGACATTAATATACCAGATATACGGCTATAACATAGAGATACCTGACATTAATATACCAGATATACGGCTATAACATAGAGATACCAGACATTAATAAACCAGATATACGGCTATAACATAGAGATACCTGACATTAATATACCAGATATACGGCTATAACATAGACATACCTGACATTAATATACCAGATATACGGCTATAACATAGAGATACCTGACATTAATACCAGATATACGACGATAACATAGAGATACCAGAATTTAATATACCAGATATATAACGATAACATAGAGATACCAGACTCAGATATACCAGATATATAACGATAACATAGAGATACCAGACATTAATATACCAGATATACGGCTATAACATAGAGATACGACATTAATAAACCAGATATATACGGATAACATAGAGATACCAGACTCAGATATACCAGATATAAACGATAACATAGAGATACCTGACATTAATATACCAGATATACGACGATAACATAGAGATACCAGACATTAATATACCAGATATATAACGATAACATGGAGATACCATACAATAATATACCAGATATACGAAGATAACATAGATATACCAGACATTAATATACCAGATATACGACGATAACATAGAGATACCTATACGACGATACATAGAGATACCAGACATTAATATACGAGATATATAACGATAACATGGAGATACATACAATAATATCCAGATATACGGAGATAACATAGAGATACCAGACATTAATATACCAGATATACGGCTATAACATAGAGATACAGACATTAATATACCAGATATACGGCGATTACATAGAGATACCAGACATTAATATACCAGATATATAACGATAACATGGAGATACCATAGAATAATATACCAGATATACGGAGATAACATAGAGATACCAGACATTAATACACCAAATATACGGCTATAACATAGAGATACCAGACATTGATATACCAGATATATAACGATAAAATAGAGATACCAGACATTAATATACCAGATATATACGACGATAACATAGAGATACCAGACATTGATATACCAGATATACGACGATAACATAGAGATACCAGACATTGATATACCAGATATACGACGATAACATAGAGATACCAGACATTGATATACCAGATATACGACGATAACATAGAGATACCAGACATTGATATACCAGATATACGACGATAACATAGAGATACCAGACATTGATATACCAGATATACGGCTATAACATAGAGATACCAGACATTGATATACCAGATATACGACGATAACATAGAGATACCAGACATTAATATACCAGATATATACGACGATAACATAGAGATACCAGACTCAGATATACCAGATATATAACGATAACATAGAGATACCAGACTCAGATATACCAGATATATAACAATAACATAGAGATACCAGACTTAGATATACCAGATATATAACGATAACATAGAGATACCAGACTCAGATATACCAGATATATAACAATAACATAGAGATACCTGACATTAATATACCAGATATACGGCTATAACATAGAGATACCAGACATTAATATACCAGATATATAACGATAACATAGAGATACCAGACATTAATATACCAGATATACGGCTATAACATAAAGATACCAGACATTAATATACCAGATATACGGCGATAAACATAGAGATACCAGACTTAGATATGCCAGATATAACGATAACATAGAGATAATAGACATTAATATAACAGATATAGACGGATAACATAGAGATACCAGACATTAATACCAGATATACGACGATATAGAGATACCAGACATTAATATACCAGATATACGACGATAACATAGAGATACCAGACATTAATATACCAGATATACGATGATAACATAGAGATACCAGACATTAATATACCAGATATACGATAATAACATAGAGATACCAGACATTAATATACCAGATATACGATGATAACATAGATATACCAGACATTAATATACCAGATATACGATGATAACATAGAGATACCAGACATTAATATACCAGATATACGATGATAACATAGAGATACCAGACATTAATATACCAGATATACGATGATAACATAGAGATACCAGACATTAATATACCAGATATACGATGATAACATAGAGATACCAGACATTAATATACCAGATATACGATGATAACATAGAGATACCAGACATTAATATACCAGATATACGGCGATACATAGAGATACCAGACATTAATATACCAGATATACGATGATAACATAGAGATACCAGACATTAATATACCAGATATATGACGATAACATAGAGATACCTGACATTAATATACCAGATATATAACGATAACATAGAGATACTAGACTTAGATATACCAGATATATAACGATAACATAGAGATATCAGACTTAGATATACCAGATATACGACGATAACATAGAGATACCTGACATTAATATACCAGATATATAACGATAACATAGATATACCTGACATTAATATACCAGATATACGACGATAACATAGAGATACTAGATTGATATACCAGATATATAACGATAACATAGAGATATCAGACTTAGATATACCAGATATACGACGATAACATAGAGATACCAGACTTAGATATTCCAGATATATAATCGATAACATAGAGATACCAGACATTAATATACCATTGTATAACAAAAACATAGAGATACCAGACTTAGATAGACCAGATATACGACGATAACATAGAGATACTAGACTCAGATATACCAGATATATAACGATAACATAGAGATACCAGATATACGACGATAACATACAGATACTAGACTCAGATATACCAGATATACGACGATAACATAGAGATACCAGACTCAGATATACCAGATATACGACGATAACATAGATATACCAGACTCAGATATACCAGATATACGACGATAACATAGAGATATAGACTCAGATATACCAGATATATAACGATAACATAAGATACCAGACATTAATGTAAGATATACAACGATAACATAGAGATACCAGACATTCATATACCAGATATATAACGATAACATAGAGATACCAGCCTTAGATATGCCAGTATACGACGATAACATAGAGATACAGACATTGATATACCAGATATACATACATAGAGATACCAGACTTAGATACCAGATAACGGACGATAACATAGAGATACCAGACATTGATATACCAGATATACGACGATAACATAGAGATACCTAGAGATACCAGACATTGATATACCAGATATATAACGATAACATAGAGATACCAGACATTGATATACCAGATATACGACGATAACATAGAGATACCAGACATTGATATACCAGATATATACGACGATAACATAGAGATACCAGACTAGATATACCAGATATATAACGATAACATAGAGATACCAGACTCAGATATACAGATAGATAACGATAACATAGAGATACCAGACTTAGATATACCAGATATATAACGATAACATAGAGATACCTGACTAATATACCAGATATACGCTATAACATAGAGATACCAGACATTATAACCAGATAACGCTAAACATAGAGATACCTGACATTAATATACCAGATATACGGCTATAACATAGAGATACCTGACATTAATATACCAGATATACGGCTAAACATAGAGATACCTGACATTAATAATACCAGATATACGGCTATAACATAGAGATACCTGACATTAATATACCAGATATACGGCTATAACATAGAGATACCAGACATAATATCCAGATATACGGCTATAACATAGAGATACCTGACATTAATATACCAGATATACGGCTATAACATAGAGATACCAGACATTAATATACCAGATATAACGATAACATAGAGATACAGACAGATAATACCAGATATAACGATAACATAGAGATACCAGACATTAATATACCAGATATACGACGATAACATAGAGATACCAGACATTAATATACCAGATATATACGATAACATAGAGATACCAGACTAATATACCAGATATATACGATAACATAGAGATACCAGACATTAATATACAGATATACGACGATAACATAGAGATACCAGACATAGATAGACCAGATATAACGATAACATGGAGATACCATACAATAATATACCAGATATACGAGATAACATAGAGATACCAGACATTAATATACCAGATATACGACGATAACATAGAGATACCAGATATACACGAAACATAGAGATACCAGACATTAATATACAGATATATACGATAACATGGAGATACCATACAATAATATACCAGATATACGGAGATAACATAGAGATACCAGACATTAATATACCAGATATACGGCTATAACATAGAGATACCAGACATTAATATACCAGATATACGGCGATATAGAGATACCAGACATTAATATACCAGATATATAACGATAACATGGAGATACCAGAATAATATACCAGATATACGGAGATAACATAGAGATACCAGACATTAATATACCAAATATACGGCTATAACATAGAGATACCAGACATTGATATACCAGATATATAACGATAACATAGAGATACCAGACATTGATATACCAGATATACGATAACATAGAGATACCAGACATTGATATACCAGATATACGACGATAACATAGAGATACCAGACATTAATATACCAGATATACGACGATAACATAGAGATACCAGACTCAGATATACCAGATATATAACGATAACATAGAGATACCAGACTCAGATATACCAGATATATACGATAACATAGAGATACCAGACTTAGATATACCAGATATATAACGATAAACATAGAGATACCTGACATTAATATACCAGATATACGGCTATAACATAGAGATACCAGACATTAATAAACCAGATATACGGCTATAACATAGAGATACCTGACATTAATATACCAGATATACGGCTATAACATAGAGATACCTGACATTAATATACCAGATATACGCTATAACATAGAGATACCAGACATTAATAAACCAGATATACGGCTATAACATAGAGATACCAGACATTAATATACCAGATATACGCTATAACATAGAGATACCTGACATTAATATACCAGATATACGGCTATAACATAGAGATACCTGACATTAATATACCAGATATACGACGATAACATAGAGATACCAGAATTTAATATACCAGATATATAACGATAACATAGAGATACCAGACTAATATACCAGATATATACGATAACATAGAGATACCAGACATTAATATACCAGATATACGCTATAACATAGAGATACCAGACATTAATAAACCAGATAATACGGATAACATAGAGATACCAGACTCAATATACCAGATATATAACGATAACATAGAGATACCTGACATAATATACCAGATATACGACGATAACATAGAGATACCAGACATTAATATACCAGATATATACGATAACATGGAGATACCATACAATAATATACCAGATATACGAGATAACATAGATATACCAGACATAATATACCAGATATACGCGAGATAAATAGATACCAGATATACGACGATAACATAGAGATACCAGACATTAATATACAGATATATAACGATAACATGGAGATACCATACAATAATATACCAGATATACGAAGATAACATAGAGATACCAGACATTAATATACCAGATATCGGCGATAACATGAGATACCAGACATTAATATACCAGATATACGGCGATTACATAGAGATACCAGACATTAATATACCAGATATATAACGATAACATGGAGATACCATAGAATAATATACCAGATATACGGAGATAACATAGAGATACCAGACATTATACACCAGATATACGCTATAACATAGAGATACCAGACATTGATATACCAGATATACCGATAAACATAGAGATAACAGACATTAATATACCAGATATATACGACGATAACATAGAGATACCAGACATTGATATACCAGATATACGACGATAACATAGAGATACCAGACATTGATATACCAGATATACGACGATAAACATAGAGATACCAGACATTGATATACCAGATATACGACGATAACATAGAGATACAGACATTGATATACCAGATATATACGACGATAACATAGAGATACCAGACATTGAATACCAGATATACGGCTATAACATAGAGATACCAGACATTGATATACCAGATATAACGCGATAACATAGAGATACCAGATAACAGACATTAATATACCAGATATATACGACGATAACATAGAGATACCAGACTCAGATATACCAGATATATAACGATAACATAGAGATACCAGACTCAGATATACCAGATATATAACATAACATAGAGATACCAGACTTAGATATACCAGATATATAACGATAACATAGAGATACCAGACTAGATATACCAGATATATAACATAACATAGAGATACCGACATTATATACCAGATATACGGCTATAACATAGAGATACCAGACATTAATATACCAGATATATAACGATAACATAGAGATACCAGACATTAATATACCAGATATACGCATAACATAAAGATACCAGACATTAATATACCAGATATACGGCGATAACATAGAGATACCAGACTTAGATATGCCAGATATATAACGATAACATAGAGATAATAGACATTAATATAAACAGATATACGACGATAACATAGAGATACCAGACATTAATATACCAGATATACGACTATAACATAGAGATACCAGACATAATATACCAGATATACGACGATAACATAGAGATACCAGACATTAATATACCAGATACGATGATAACATAGAGATACCAGACATTAATATACCAGATATACGATAATAACATAGAGATACCAGACATTAATATACCAGATATACGATGATAACATAGATATACCAGACATTAATATACCAGATATACGATGATAACATAGAGATACCAGACATTAATATACCAGATATACGATGATAACATAGAGATACCAGACATTAATATACAGATATACGATGATAACATAGAGATACCAGACATTAATATACCAGAGATACGATGATAACATAGAGATACCAGACATTAATATACCAGATATACGATGATAACATAGAGATACCAGACATTAATATACCAGATATACGGCGATTACATAGAGATACCAGACATTAATATACAGATATACGATGATAACATAGAGATACCAGACATTAATATACCAGATATATACGATAACATAGAGATACCTGACATTAATATACCAGATATATAACGCATAACATAGAGATACTAGACTTAGATATACCAGATATATAACGATTACATAGAGATATCAGACTTAGATATACCAGATATACGACGATAACATAGAGATACCTGACATTAATATACAGATATATAACGATAACATAGATATACCTGACATTAATATACCGATATACGACGTAACATAGAGATACTAGACTTAGATATACCAGATATATAACGAAACATAGAGATATCAGACTTAGATATACCAGATATACGACGATAACATAGAGATACCAGACTTAGATATTCTAGATATATATCGATAACATAGATATACCAGACATTAATATACCAGTTGTATAACAAAAACATAGAGATACCAGACTTAGATAGACCAGATATACGACGATAACATAGAGATATCTAGACTCAGATATACCAGATATATAACGATAACATAGAGATAACCAGATATACGACGATAACATACAGATACTAGACTCAGATATACCAGATATACGACGATAACATAGAGATACCAGAAGATATACCAGATATACGACGATAACATAGAGATACTAGACTCAGATATACCAGATATATAACGATAACATAAAGATACCAGACTTAATGTACAAGATATACAACGAAATAGAGATACCAGACATTCATATACCAGATATATAACGATAACATAGAGATACCAGCCTTAGATATGCCAGTTATACGACGATAACATAGAGATACCAGACATTGATATACCAGATATACGGCTATAACTTAGAGATACCAGACTTAGATATACCAGATATACGACGAAACATAGAGATACCAGACATGATATACCAGATATACGACGATAACATAGAGATACCAGACATTGATATACCAGATATATAACGATAACTAGAGATACCAGACATTGATATACCAGATATACGACGATAACATAGAGATACAGACATGATATACCAGATATACGACGATAACATAGAGATACCAGACATTAATATACCAGATATATACGACGATAACATAGAGATACCAGACTCAGATATACCAGATATATAACGATAACATAGAGATACCAGACTCAGATATACCAGATATATACCGATAACATAGAGATACCAGACTTAGATATACACAGATATATACGATAACATAGAGATACCAGACTCAGATATACCAGATATATAACGATAACATAGAGATACCTGACATTAATATACCAGATATACGGCTATAACATAGAGATACCAGACATTAATATACCAGATATATAACGATAACATAGAGATACCAGACATTAATATACCAGATATACGGCTATAACATAAAGATACCAGACATTATATACCAGATATACGGCGAACATAGAGATACCAGACTTAGATATGCCAGATATATAACGAAACATAGAGATAATAGACATTAATATAACAGATATACGACGATAACATAGAGATACCAGACATTAATATACCAGATATACGACGATAACATAGAGATACCAGACATTAATATACCAGATATACGACGAAACATAGAGATACCAGACATTAATATACCAGATATACGATGATAACATAGAGATACAGACATTAATATACCAGATATACGATGATAACATAGAGATACCAGACAAAATACCAGATATACGATGATAACATAGAGATACCAGACATTAATATACCAGATACGATGATAACATAGAGATACCAGACATTAATATACCAGATATACGATAATAACATAGAGATACCAGACATTAATTATAAGATATACGATGATAACATAGAGATACCAGACATTAATATACCAGATATACGATGATAACATAGAGATACCAGACATTAATATACCAGATATACGATGATAACATAGAGATACCAGACATTAATATACCAGATATACGGCGATTACATAGAGATACCAGACATTAATATACCAGATATACGATGATAACATAGAGATACCAGACATTAATATACCAGATATATGACGATAACACAGAGATACCTGACATTAATATACCAGATATATAACGATAACATAGAGATACTAGACTTAGATATACCAGATATATAACGATAACATAGAGATATCAGACTTAGATATACCAGATATACGACGATAACATAGAGATACCTGACATTAATATACCAGATATATAACGATAACATAGATATACCTGACATTAATATACCAGATATACGACGATAACATAGAGATACTAGACTTAGATATACCAGATAATATAACGATAACATAGAGATCAGACTTAGATATACCAGATATACGACGATAACATAGAGATACTAGTCTTAGATATGCCAGATATACGACGATAACATAGAGATACTAGACTCAGATATACCAATATATAACGATAACATAGAGATACTAGACATTAATATACCAGATTTATAACGATAACATAGAGATACCACACTTAGATATACCAGATATACGACGATAACATAGAGATACCAGACTTAGATATTCCAGATATATATCGATAACATAGAGATACCAGACATTAATATACCAGTTGTATAACAAAAACATAGAGATACCAGACTTAGATATACCAGATATACGACGATAACATAGAGATACTAGACTCAGATATACCAGATATATAACGATAACATAGAGATATCAGACTTAGATATACCAGATATACGACGATAACATAGAGATACCAGACTTAGATATTCCAGATATATATCGATAACATAGAGATACCAGACATTAATATACAAGATATATGACGATAACATAGAGATACCTGACATTAATATACCAGATATATAACGATAACATAGAGATACTAGACTTAGATATACCAGATATATAACGATAACATAGAGATATCAGACTTAGATATACCAGATATACGACGATAACATAGAGATACCTGACATTAATATACCAGATATATAACGATAACATAGATATACCTGACATTAATATACCAGATATACGACGATAACATAGAGATACTAGACTTAGATATACCAGATATATAACGATAACATAGAGATATCAGACTTAGATATACCAGATATACGACGATAACATAGAGATACCAGACTTAGATATTCCAGATATATATCGATAACATAGAGATACCAGACATTAATATACCAGTTGTATAACAAAAACATAGAGATACCAGACTTAGATAGACCAGATATACGACGATAACATAGAGATACTAGACTCAGATATACCAGATATATAACGATAACATAGAGATACCAGATATACGACGATAACATACAGATACTAGACTCAGATATACCAGATATACGGCGATAACATAGAGATACCAGACTCAGATATACCAGATATACGACGATAACATAGATATACCAGACTCAGATATACCAGATATACGACGATAACATAGAGATACTAGACTCAGATATACCAGATATATAACGATAACATAAAGATACCAGACATTAATGTACCAGATATACAACGATAACATAGAGATCCCAGACATTCATATACCAGATATATAACGATAACATAGAGATACCAGCCTTAGATATGCCAGTTATACGACGATAACATAGAGATACCAGACATTGATATACCAGATATACGGCTATAACTTAGAGATACCAGACTTAGATATACCAGATATACGACGATAACATAGAGATACCAGACATTGATATACCAGATATACGACGATAACATAGAGATACCAGACATTGATATACCAGATATATAACGATAACATAGAGATACCAGACATTGATATACCAGATATACGACGATAACATAGAGATACCAGACATTGATATACCAGATAAACGACGATAACATAGAGATACCAGACATTAATATACCAGATATATACGACGATAACATAGAGATACCAGACTCAGATATACCAGATATATAACGATAACATAGAGATACCAGACTCAGATATACCAGATATATAACGATAACATAGAGATACCAGACTTAGATATACCAGATATATAACGATAACATAGAGATACCAGACTCAGATATACCAGATATATAACGATAACATAGAGATACCTGACATTAATATACCAGATATACGGCTATAACATAGAGATACCAGACATTAATATACCAGATATATAACGATAACATAGAGATACCAGACATTAATATACCAGATATACGGCTATAACATAAAGATACCAGACATTAATATACCAGATATACGGCGATAACATAGAGATACCAGACTTAGATATGCCAGATATATAACGATAACATAGAGATAATAGACATTAATATAACAGATATACGACGATAACATAGAGATACCAGACATTAATATACCAGCTATACGACGATAACATAGAGATACCAGACATTAATATACCAGATATACGACGATAACATAGAGATACCAGACATTAATATACCAGATATACGATGATAACATAGAGATACCAGACATTAATATACCAGATATACGATGATAACATAGAGATACCAGACATTAATATACCAGATATACGATGATAACATAGAGATACCAGACATTAATATACCAGATATACGATGATAACATAGAGATACCAGACATTAATATACCAGATATACGATAATAACATAGAGATACCAGACATTAATATACCAGATATACGATGATAACATAGAGATACCAGACATTAATATACCAGATATACGATGATAACATAGAGATACCAGACATTAATATACCAGATATACGATGATAACATAGAGATACCAGACATTAATATACCAGATATACGGCGATTACATAGAGATACCAGACATTAATATACCAGATATACGATGATAACATAGAGATACCAGACATTAATATACCAGATATATGACGATAACATAGAGATACCTGACATTAATATACCAGATATATAACGATAACATAGAGATACTAGACTTAGATATACCAGATATATAACGATAACATAGAGATATCAGACTTAGATATACCAGATATACGACGATAACATAGAGATACCTGACATTAATATACCAGATATATAACGATAACATAGATATACCTGACATTAATATACCAGATATACGACGATAACATAGAGATACTAGACTTAGATATACCAGATATATAACGATAACATAGAGATATCAGACTTAGATATACCAGATATACGACGATAACATAGAGATACTAGTCTTAGATATGCCAGATATACGACGATAACATAGAGATACTAGACTCAGATATACCAAATATATAACGATAACATAGAGATACTAGACATTAATATACCAGATTTATAACGATAACATAGAGATACCACACTTAGATATACCAGATATACGACGATAACATAGAGATACCAGACTTAGATATTCCAGATATATATCGATAACATAGAGATACCAGACATTAATATACCAGTTGTATAACAAAAACATAGAGATACCAGACTTAGATATACCAGATATACGACGATAACATAGAGATACTAGACTCAGATATACCAGATATATAACGATAACATAGAGATACCAGATATACGACGATAACATACAGATACTAGACTCAGATATACCAGATATACGACGATAACATAGAGATACCAGACTCAGATATACCAGATATACGACGATAACATAGATATACCAGACTCAGATATACCAGATATACGACGATAACATAGAGATACTAGACTCAGATATACCAGATATATAACGATAACATAAAGATACCAGACATTAATGTACCAGATATACAACGATAACATAGACATACCAGACATTCATATACCAGATATATAACGATAACATAGAGATACCAGCCTTAGATATGCCAGTTATACGACGATAACATAGAGATACCAGACATTGATATACCAGATATACGGCTATAACTTAGAGATACCAGACTTAGATATACCAGATATACGACGATAACATAGAGATACCAGACATTGATATACCAGATATACGACGATAACATAGAGATACCAGACATTGATATACCAGATATATAACGATAACATAGAGATACCAGACATTGATATACCAGATATACGACGATAACATAGAGACACCAGACATTGATATACCAGATATACGACGATAACATAGAGATACCAGACATTAATATACCAGATATATAACGATAACATAGAGATACTAGACACAGATATACCAGATATACGACGATAACATAGAGATACCAGACATTGATATACCAGATATACGACGATAACATAGAGATACCAGACATTAATATACCAGATATATAACGATAACATAGAGATACTAGACACAGATATACCAGATATACGACGATAACATAGAGATACCAGACTCAGATATACCAGATATATAACGATAACATAGAGATACTAGACTCAGATATACCAGATATACGACGATAACATAGAGATACCTGACATTAATATACCAGATATACGGCTATAACATAGAGATACCAGACATTAATATACCAGATATATACGACGATAACATAGAGACACCAGATATACGGCTATAACATAGAGATACCAGACATTAATATACCAGATATACGACGATAACATAGAGATACTAGACTCAGATATACCAGATATACGACGATAACATAGAGATACCAGACTCAGATATACCAGATATATAACGATAACATAGAGATACTAGACTCAGATATACCAGATATACGACGATAACATAGAGATACCTGACATTAATATACCAGATATACGGCTATAACATAGAGATACCAGACATTAATATACCAGATATATACGACGATAACATAGAGACACCAGGTATACGGCTATAACATAGAGATACCAGACATTAATATACCAGATATACGACGATAACATACTAGAGATACTAGACTCAGATATACCAGATGTACGATGATAGAGTAATGATGTTCTTGTAAATATTTGTCAGTGCACGTACTTATAGACCTATCTATCGCATTATAAAAGTACCTTCTCATTATCATTTTTACTGAAATGTATACATCTATCGATTTAAAGATGACTAATGAAACTAGAACTGTCTCTGAAAGAGGCTAATACCCCCCCCCGCCCGTGTCTAACTTTTGATCTGATGACAAATTGTATGTATGGCCAAATTGTAATGTGAAAAATTCTGTGTATGAAAATGTTAATAATTCGACAAAATACATGTGATGAAACGATAATGGCAGGTGCACATGTTCTTATGATGCTCAATATCTATGCATAGTTTTACAAAAATTGGATCATACTAGTATATAATTAAGTAACTATATAATCCAGCCAAGAAAGGGGTGCACATGTTCAATGTATATAGAAACATCCTGTAAAGTTTCAGACTTGTTTTGTTAAAAGCTGTAAGAGGAGTTGATTACACAAAATGGGTAACCCTCATATGGAATATTGTTGAAAAATGACTAAGTTAAACTACCCATAAAATATGAACAAAATAATATAATCCAACAAAAATAGGAGGTGCACATGTTCAATGTCTAGGAACATCCTGCAAAGTTTCAGACTTCTTGGTTAAAAGCTGTAAGAGGAGTTGATTACACAAAATGAGTACCCTCATATAGAATATTGTTGAAAATGACTAAGTTCAACTACTTGTAAAATCTGAAAAATAATATAATCCAACCAAAATAGGAGGTGCACATGTTCAATGTATATGGAAACATCCTGCAAAGTTTCAGACTTCTTGGTTAAAAGCTGTAGAGGAGTTGATTACACAAAATGGGTACCCCTCATATTATAGATCAAAGGTCAAAGTCAAGGTCACAGTGACCTAAATTTGATACATGACACATCGCCTTCCCATGAGGCATCCACATACCAAGTTTGATAATCCTAGGTGCTACGGTACAAAAGTTCTGTTCCGGACACGAAGATGCACAAGGTTTTACTATCATAGACGTCAAAGTTCAAAGTCAAGGTCACAGTGACCTACATTTGGTACAGGACACATCGCCTTCCCATGATGCATCCACAAACCAAGTTTGATAATCCTAGGTGCTACGGTACAAAAGTTCTGTTCCGGACACAAAGATGCACAAGGTTTTACTATCATAGAGGTCAAAGGTCAAAGTCAAGGTCACATTGACCTAAATTTGGTACATGACACATTGCCTTCCCATGATGCATCCACATACCAAGTTTGATAATCCTAGGTGCTACGGTACAAAAGTTCTGTTCCGGACACGAAGATGCACAAGGTTTTACTATCATAGACGTCAAAGTTCAAAGTCAAGGTCACAGTGACCTACATTTGGTACAGGACACATCGCCCTCCCATGATGCATCCACAAACCAAGTTTGATAATCCTAGGTGCTACGGTTCAAAAGTTCTGTTCCGGACACGAAGCAGGACAGACGGACAGACAGACAGACAGACAGACGGACAAGGTGATTCCTATATACCACCCCCCCAACTTTGTTTGCGGGGGGGGGGGTATAAAAATATAGCTGTTAATTAAAGCCTATTATCAACGGTTCATCAACTGCTTCCTGTGTATATAGACGCCAATACTTTTTGAGTTAACACTTTTCGGATTATTGAATTATTTATTGTGTTTTAGTATTGTTTTCTTACACTGAACAGTCAAGAACAAAACATTTATCGGAAAAAAATAACCAAGTTAAAGTAATCCATAGAGAATTGCAAATCATTAGTACAAGTTTTGTATGCAGACATGTTATTTACAAATTAAGATTGTAGATCTAGAAAAGTTACTAAGGAATGAACCGGTTTGTAACAATACCGGAAATAAGGGGTTATTTCCAGTTATGTGTATCCGCTAACTCTAAATTATCATTTAATACAATCTATAAGTGCTATATATATAATCTATAACAATAGACTTCATCTACCCGTGTAAGTATTTGAACAGTCTCCACGTACAAACTAAATAAAACTCAGATAAAATATCTATAACATGGTAAAACCTCGTAAAATATACCCTAAGGCTACATACGTTGTAATTCATAGAGAGTACACAGATTCTAAAATTATCCACATATAAAATGCACGAATTCTACCATGATGACTCATATTAAATACACAAATTCTACAATTATACCTTATACAAAATACACCAATTCTACGATGATACATCATACAAAATACACCAATTCTACAATGTTACCTCATATAAAACAGACGGATTCTACAATGTTGTCTCAAATAAAACAGACGAATTCTACAATGATGTCTCAAATAAAACAGACGAATTCTACAATGATGTCTCATATAAAACAGACGGATTCTACAATGTTACCTCATATAAAACAGACGAATTCTACAATGATACCACATATAAAACAGGCGAATTCTACTATGATGTCTCATTAAAAACAAACGAATTCTACAATGATACATCATATAAAACAGACGGATTCTACAATGTTGTCTCAAATAAAACAGACGAATTCTACAATGATGTCTCAAATAAAACAGACGAATTCTACAATGATGTCTCATATAAAACAGACGGATTCTACAATGTTACCTCATATAAAACAGACGAATTCTACAATGATACCACATATAAAACAGGCGAATTCTACTATGATGTCTCATTAAAAACAAACGAATTCTACAATGATACATCATATAAAACAGACGAATTATACAATGATACCTCATATAAAACACACGAATTCTACCATGATACATCATATAAAACAGACGAATTCTACAATGATGTCTCATATAAAACAGACGAATTCTACAATGATACATCATATAAAACACACGAATTCTACCATGATACATCATATAAAACAGACGAATTCTACAATGATGTCTCATATAAAACAAACGAATTCTACAATGATACATCATATAAAACAGACGAATTATACAATGATACATCATATAAAACACACGAATTCTACAATGATACATCATATAAAACAGACGAATTCTACAATGATGTCTCATATAAAACACACGAATTCTACCATGATACATCATATAAAACAGACGAATTCTACAATGATGTCTCATATAAAACAGACGAATTCTACAATGATACATCATATAAAACACACGAATTCTACCATGATACATCATATAAAACAGACGAATTCTACAATGATGTCTCATATAAAACAAACGAATTCTACAATGATACATCATATAAAACAGACGAATTATACAATGATACCTCATATAAAACACACGAATTCTACAATGATACATCATATAAAACAGACGAATTCTACAATGATGTCTCATATAAAACACACGAATTCTACCATGATACATCATATAAAACAGACGAATTCTACAATGATGTCTCATATAAAACAGACGAATTCTACAATGATACATCATATAAAACAGACGAATTCTACCATGATACATCATATAAAACAGACGAATTCTACCATGATACATCATATAAAACAGACGAATTCTACCATGATACATCATATAAAACACACGAATTCTACCATGATACCTCATATAAAACAGACGAATTCTACAATGATGCCTCATATAAAACAGACGAATTCTACCATGATACATCATATAAAACACACGAATTCTACAATGATACATCATATAAAACAGACGAATTCTACCATGATACATCATATAAAACACACGAATTCTACCATGATACATCATATAAAACAGACGAATTCTACCATGATACATCATATAAAACAGACGAATTCTACCATGATACATCATATAAAACACACGAATTCTACCATGATACATCATATAAAACAGACGAATTCTACCATGATACATCATATAAAACAGACGAATTCTACCATGATACATCATATAAAACACACGAATTCTACCATGATACATCATATAAAACAGACGAATTCTACCATGATACATCATATAAAACAGACGAATTCTACAATGATACATCATATAAAACACACGAATTCTACAATGATACCTCATATAAAACAGACGAATTCTACCATGATACATCATAAAAAACAGACGAATTCTACCATGATACATATAAAACACACGAATTCTACCATGATACATCATATAAAACAGACGAATTCTACAATGATACCTCATATAAAACAGACGAATTCTACAATGATACATCATATAAAACAGACGAATTCTACCATGACATCATATAAAACAGACGAATTCTACATGATACATCATAAAACAGACGAATTCTACCATGATACCTCATAAAAACAGACGAATTCTACCATGATACCTCATATAAAACAGACGAATTCTACCATGATACCTCATATAAAACAGACGAATTCTACCATGATACATCATATAAAAACAGACGAATTCTACCATGATACATCATATAAAACAGACGAATTCTACCATGATACATCATATAAAACACACGAATTCTACATGATACATCATATAAAACAGACGAATTCTACCATGATACATCATATAAAACAGACGAATTCTACAATGATACATCATATAAAACAGACGAATTCTACCATGATACATCATATTAAACAGACGAATTCTACAATGATACATCATATAAAACAGGCGAATTCTACCATGATACATCATATAAAACAGACGAATTCTACAATGATGTCTCATATAAAACACACGAATTCTACCATGATACATCATATAAAACAGACGAATTCTACAATGATGTCTCATATAAAACAGACGAATTCTACAATGATACATCATATAAAACAGACGAATTCTACCATGATACATCATATAAAACAGACGAATTCTACAATGATACATCATATAAAACAGACGAATTCTACAATGATGTCTCATATAAAACACACGAATTCTACCATGATACATCATATAAAACAGACGAATTCTACAATGATGTCTCATATAAAACAGACGAATTCTACAATGATACATCATATAAAACAGACGAATTCTACCATGATACATCATATAAAACAGACGAATTCTACCATGATACATCATATAAAACAGACGAATTCTACCATGATACATCATATAAAACACACGAATTCTACCATGATACATCATATAAAACACACGAATTCTACCATGATACCTCATATAAAACAGACGAATTCTACAATGATGCCTCATATAAAACAGACGAATTCTACCATGATACATCATATAAAACACACGAATTCTACAATGATACATCATATAAAACAGACGAATTCTACCATGATACATCATATAAAACACACGAATTCTACCATGATACATCATATAAAACAGACGAATTCTACCATGATACATCATATAAAACACACGAATTCTACCATGATACATCATATAAAACAGACGAATTCTACCATGATACATCATATAAAACAGACGAATTCTACCATGATACATCATATAAAACACACGAATTCTACCATGATACATCATATAAAACAGACGAATTCTACCATGATACATCATATAAAACACACGAATTCTACCATGATACATCATATAAACACACGAATTCTACATGATACCTCATATAAAACAGACGAATTCTACCATGATACATCATATAAAACACACGAATTCTACAATGATACCTCATATAAAACACACGAATTCTACCATGATACATCATATAAAACACACGAATTCTACAATGATACCTCATATAAAACACACGAATTCTACCATGATACATCATATAAAACAGACGAATTCTACATGATACATCATATAAAACAGACGAATTCTACCATGATACATCATATAAAACAGACGAATTCTACCATGATACATCATATAAAACACACGAATTCTACCATGATACATCATAAAAACAGACGAATTCTACCATGATACATCATATAAAACACACGAATTCTACCATGATACATCATAAAACAGACGAATTCTACATGATACCTCATATAAAACAGACGAATTCTACATGATACATCATATAAAACAGACGAATTCTACCATGATACATATAAAACAGACGAATTCTACATGATACATCATATAAAACAGACGAATTCTACCATGATACATCATATAAAACAGACGAATTCTACCATGATACCTCATATAAAACAGACGAATTCTACCATGATACCTCATATAAAACAGACGAATTCTACCATGATACATCATATAAAACAGACGAATTCTACCATGATACATCATATAAAACATACGAATTCTACCATGATACATCATATAAAACACACGAATTCTACCATGATACCTCATATAAAACAGACGAATTCTACCATGATACTCATATAAAACAGACGAATTCTACCATGATACATCATATAAAACAGACGAATTCTACCATGATACATCATATAAAACAGACGAATTCTACCATGATACATCATATAAAACAGACGAATTCTACCATGATACATCATATAAAACAGACGAATTCTACCATGATACATCATATAAAACAGACGAATTCTACCATGATACATCATATAAAACAGACGAATTCTACCATGATACATCATATAAAACAGACGAATTCTACAATGATACATCATATAAAACAGACGAATTCTACCATGATACATCATATTAAACAGACGAATTCTACAATGATACATCATATAAAACAGGCGAATTCTACCATGATACATCATATAAAACAGACGAATTCTACCATGATACATCATATAAAACAGACGAATTCTACCATGATACATCATATAAAACAGACGAATTCTACCATGATACCTCATATAAAACAGACGAATTCTACCATGATACATCATATAAAACAGGCGAATTCTACCATGATACATCATATAAAACAGGCGAATTCTACAATGATACATCATATAAAACAGGCGAATTCTACCATGATACATCATGTAAAACAGACGAATTCTACCATGATACATCATATAAAACAGACGAATTCTACAATGATACATCATATAAAACACACAAATTCTACAATGATACATCATATAAAACAGACGAATTCTACCATGATACATCATATAAAACAGACGAATTCTACCATGATACATCATATAAAACAGGCGAATTCTACCATGATACCTCATATAAAACAGACGAATTCTACCATGATACATCATATAAAACAGGCGAATTCTACCATGATACATCATATGAAACAAGACGAATTCTACCATGATACATCATATAAAACAGGCGAATTCTACCATGATACATCATATAAAACAGACGAATTCTACCATGATACATCATATAAACAGACGAATTCTACAATGATACATCATATAAAACACACGAATTCTACCATGATACATCATATAAAACACACGAATTCTACCATGATACATTATATAAAACACACGAATTCTACCATGATACATCATATAAAACACACGAATTCTACCATGATACATCATATAAAACAGACGAATTCTACAATGATGTCTCATATAAAACAGACGAATTCTACCATGATACATCATATAAAACAGACGAATTCTACAATGATGTCTCAAATAAAACAGACGAATTCTACAATGATGTCTCATATAAAACAGACGGATTCTACAATGTTACCTCATATAAAACAGACGAATTCTACAATGATACCACATATAAAACAGGCGAATTCTACTATGATGTCTCATTAAAAACAAACGAATTCTACAATGATACATCATATAAAACAGACAAATTATACAATGATACCTCATATAAAACACACGAATTCTACCATGATACATCATATAAAACAGACGAATTCTACAATGATGTCTCATATAAAACAGACGAATTCTACAATGATACATCATATAAAACAGACGAATTCTACAATGATGTCTCAAATAAAACAGACGAATTCTACAATGATGTCTCATATAAAACAGACGGATTCTACAATGTTACCTCATATAAAACAGACGAATTCTACAATGATACCACATATAAAACAGGCGAATTCTACTATGATGTCCATTAAAAACAACGAATTCTACAATGATACATCATATAAAACAGACGAATTATACAATGATACCTCATATAAAACACACGAATTCTACCATGATACATCATATAAAACAGACGAATTCTACAATGATGTCTCATATAAAACAGACGAATTCTACAATGATACATCATATAAAACACACGAATTCTACCATGATACATCATATAAAACAGACGAATTCTACAATGATGTCTCATATAAAACAAACGAATTCTACAATGATACATCATATAAAACAGACGAATTATACAATGATCATATAAAACAAACGAATTCTACATGATACATCATATAAAACAGACGAATTCTACAATGATGTCTCATATAAAACACACGAATTCTACCATGATACATCATATAAAACAGACGAATTCTACAATGATGTCTCATATAAAACAGACGAATTCTACAATGATACATCATTAAAACACACGAATTCTACCATGATACATCATATAAAACAGACGAATTCTACAATGATGTCTCATATAAAACAAACGAATTCTACAATGATACATCATATAAAACAGACGAATTATCAATGATACTCATATAAAACACACGAATTCTACAATGATACATCATATAAAACAGACGAATTCTACAATGATGTCTCATATAAAACACACGAATTCTACCATGATACATCATATAAAACAGACGAATTCTACAATGATGTCTCATATAAAACAGACGAATTCTACAATGATACATCATATAAAACAGACGAATTCTACCATGATACATCATATAAAACAGACGAATTCTACCATGATACATCATATAAAACAGACGAATTCTACCATGATACATCATATAAAACACACGAATTCTACCATGATACCTCATATAAAACAGACGAATTCTACAATGATGCCTCATATAAAACAGACGAATTCTACCATGATACATCATATAAAACAGACGAATTCTACATGATACATCATATAAAACAGACGAATTCTACCATGATACATCATATAAAACACACGAATTCTACCATGATACATCATATAAAACACACGAATTCTACAATGATACCTCATATAAAACAGACGAATTCTACCATGATACATCATATAAAACACATGAATTCTACAATGATACCTCATATAAAACACACGAATTCTACCATGATACATCATATAAAACACACGAATTCTACAATGATACCTCATATAAAACACACGAATTCTACCATGATACATCATATAAAACAGACGAATTCTACCATGATACATCATATAAAACAGACGAATTCTACCATGATACATCATATAAAACAGACGAATTCTACCATGATACATCATATAAAACACACGAATTCTACCATGATACATCATAAAAAACAGACGAATTCTACCATGATACATCATATAAAACACACGAATTCTACCATGATACATCATATAAAACAGACGAATTCTACAATGATACCTCATATAAAACAGACGAATTCTACAATCATACATCATATAAAACAGACGAATTCTACCATGATACATCATATAAAACAGACGAATTCTACCATGATACATCATATAAAACAGACGAATTCTACCATGATACCTCATATAAAACAGACGAATTCTACCATGATACCTCATATAAAACAGACGAATTCTACCATGATACCTCATATAAAACAGACGAATTCTACCATGATACATCATATAAAACAGACGAATTCTACCATGATACATCATATAAAACAGACGAATTCTACCATGATACATCATATAAAACACACGAATTCTACCATGATACCTCATATAAAACAGACGAATTCTACCATGATACCTCATATAAAACAGACGAATTCTACCATGATACATCATATAAAACAGACGAATTCTACCATGATACATCATATAAAACAGACTAATTCTACCATGATACATCATATAAAACAGACGAATTCTACCATGATACATCATATAAAACAGACGAATTCTACCATGATACATCATATAAAACAGACGAATTCCAATGATACATCATATAAAACAGACGAATTCTACAATGATACATCATATAAAACAGACGAATTCTACCATGATACATCATATTAAACAGACGAATTCTACAATGATACATCATATAAAACAGGCGAATTCTACCATGATACATCATATAAAACAGACGAATTCTACCATGATACATCATATAAAACAGACGAATTCTACCATGATACATCATATAAAACAGACGAATTCTACCATGATACCTCATATAAAACAGACGAATTCTACCATGATACATCATATAAAACAGGCGAATTCTACCATGATACATCATATAAAACAGGCGAATTCTACAATGATACATCATATAAAACAGGCGAATTCTACCATGATACATCATGTAAAACAGACGAATTCTACCATGATACATCATATAAAACAGACGAATTCTACAATGATACATCATATAAAACACACAAATTCTACAATGATGCCTCATATAAAACACACAAATTCTACAATGACTCATATAAAACAGACGAATTCTACCATGATACATCATATAAAACAGGCGAATTCTACCATGATACCTCATATAAAACAGACGAATTCTACCATGATACATCATATAAAACAGGCGAATTCTACCATGATACATCATATAAAACAGACGAATTCTACCATGATACATCATATAAAACAGGCGAATTCTACCATGATACATCATATAAAACAGACGAATTCTACCATGATACATCATATAAAACAGACGAATTCTACCATGATACATCATATAAAACACACGAATTCTACCATGATACATCATATAAAACACACGAATTCTACCATGATACATTATATAAAACACACGAATTCTACCATGATACATCATATAAAACACACGAATTCTACCATGATACATCATATAAAACAGACGAATTCTACAATGATGTCTCATATAAAACAGACGAATTCTACCATGATACATCATATAAAACACACGAATTCTACCATGATACATTATATAAAACACACGAATTCTATCATGATACATCATATAAAACACACGAATTCTACCATGATACATCATATAAAACACACGAATTCTACCATGATACATCATATAAAACACACGAATTCTACCATGATACATCATTAAAACACACGGATTCTACCATGATACATCATATAAAACAGACGAATTCTACCATGATACCTCATATAAAACAGACGAATTCTACAATGATACATCATATAAAACAGACGGATTCTACAATGATACATCATATAAAACAGGCGAATTCTACAATGATACATCATATAAAACAGACGAATTCTACCATGATACATCATATAAAACAGACGGATTCTACAATGATACATCATATAAAACAGGCGAATTCTACAATGATACATCATATAAAACACACGAATTCTACAATGATACATCATATAAAACAGGCGAATTCTACAATGATACATCATATAAAACAGACGAATTCTACAATGATACATCAAATAAAACAGACGAATTCTACAATGATACATCATATAAAACAGGCGAATTCTACAATGATACATCATATAAAACACACGAATTCTACAATGATACATCATATAAAACAGGCGAATTCTACAATGATACATCATATAAAACAGACGGATTCTACAATGATACATCATATAAAACAGGCGAATTCTACAATGATACATCATATAAAACACACGAATTCTACAATGATACATCATATAAAACAGGCGGATTCTACAATGATGCCTCAAATAAAACAGACGAATTCTGCAATGATACCTCATATAAAACAGGCGGATTCTACAATGATACCTCATATTAAACAGACGAATTCTACAATGATGCCTCATATAAAACACACGAATTCTACTAAATACCTGATTTAAAATGCACGTTTTCTACAATGAGGTCTCATATAACATATACTAATTCTTCAATAATATATTAATATATTATACTTATATTTCCATTGTTAGTTTATGTTATACTGCCATAATACTGCAGCTATGAAGAGATTCCATCGAGATGCTACCAAGAAAATGCACAGAGAGAAAGAGTTTAACATCACATTAGTGCTAGGGTCATGTGCTACTTTTGAATTTTTATGAAATAATACATTTAAAAGTCGCACATGACAATTCCATGTCATATCATTAGATAGAACTGCGAGTTTCATCATCCAAATACAACGCGCGATCTGATTGGTCAATGCAGATTAGTAATGTCTTCACGATGCGAAATTGACATAGAGCTAAAGAGACACAAGAAAACCTTGTATTTCTACCGATATCGATGGATTTTAATTAAAAGTTAAGAATGGATCGGTAGAATAATGTTTTAGGAAGTGTTCCATGTTGTCAGCAAGAGCGAGGTAAGGAAACACTGGAAGTTATCGGCACGTGTTTTCGTTTCTGACGTTTTCGCCAGAAATTTCAAGAATTCAATAATGGAAGCTGTCAGACCAAAACCCCCAACAAGTCAAAAATTAAAATGGGGGTTTAGTGGTCTGATTAGTCGGACTAAACAATACTGTGATGGCGGATATTAAACTTGAAACTTTCTGAGGGCCTTGATAGCAATATCCCTAAGTCAACAATTTATTTGCAAGCAGTCTGTTTCGTTGTACAAAGTCCCTGTAGTGGGAACAAGCGCTACCATGGCGTATTAATTGGGAAACAAATACACCATAAGCAGGAGAAGCAGGTATATTGCTGCATAGAAAAGGAAAGTTTACAATAGAAAAAAAAACAAGTCATCACGTTTGTCATAAAGTTTCAAACGTAGCTTTTCGTGGGCGGCATAGTTCAGGTATAAGTCTAAATATGAAACAGAACTTGAGGAATCAGTCGTGTCTTTTATTTCAAGCTCACTAGGATAGATGACATTCACATAGTCTCTAAATTAAGGATGGTTAAGAGACAGAACGTGATCTATATGTTGAGTTGAATGATTGGCGACATTCTTCTCTCCAGATTTAACAAGGTTCTGCATACATTCTGCTTCATGCGACGAGTCGTGGTGTGTCATGGGGACAAAACGAGACTCTGATACAAATCCCGTAAATACATAAGATATAAATAAATGTAATATGTATGTATAATTATACTATTTTACATACTATTTCTCTTTTTTATCATTGTTTTGGTGTTGTTTTTATTGGTATTGTCACTCTTACTGTCGTATATATTGGTACTTAGAATACGTACGCTTTTTGCAGTATTTATCCTGTTTTATGCACTCTTACAATTGTTTATATTAACATTGACACCACCTCCATGCATTCATACAAATACCCAACGTTAAAATGCCACATATTACGTTATACTGTATTTCAGGTCCACCTTTAATTAAATTGAATTTAATAACCGTGTGGTTCGTGGAAGTTATGCATGATAAGAAGCACTATGATGTTAATAATTATATTTGGCCATCTCATATTAGATTTAATGGTAAAGGTGAACAGAGCATCTTAATACACAGACATGTTAACGTCTCCGATCAATAACTGACCAAGCTTAATAACCAAAGCTTTTATTAGATTTTACATAGATAATTTCACCTTCAATTAGATTTCCTAGATAGTGAGTGTTGATAATAGTTCCCAGTCATTTGTCAATTAGAATCCTTTCTATTGGCTTTTTGTTGGTTCATTGTGTTACACGGGCGACACATCACTGTAATTAACTAAACATTGTTGACGACAACAGAAACAATTAGGAAATTTCATAGAAATCACAGATATTGACGACGTCATAGAAATCACAGATATTGACGACGTCAAACACCAGCGTATTTGTTTTATAATGCCATCTTAAAATGCAACATTCAAAACTTTGCTGTTTGATATTTTCCATTGTCTTATCATTTCAAATTATATTCCCTCAAAGACATGTGATAAGACAAAGACATGTGATAAGACAAAGACATGTGATAAGACAAATATGAAAAAGTCATAGTTAAAATTGTAAAAAATCCTATTATTTGTCCATCAAACCCCATTCTGCTAGAACACTATGACCTATTATTTGTCCATCAAACCCCATTCTGCTAGAACACTATGACCTATTATTTGTCCATCAAACCCCATTCTGCTAGAACACTATGACCTATTATTTGCCATCAAACCCCATTCTGCTAGAACACTATGACCTATTATTTGTCCATCAAACCCCATTCTGCTAGAACACTATGACCTATTATTTGTCCATCAAACCCCATTCTGCTAGAACACTATGACCTATTATTTGTCCATCAAACCCCATTCTGCTAGAACACTATGACCTATTATTTGTCCATCAAACCCCATTCTGCTCGAACACTATGACCTATTATTTGTCCATCAAACCCCATTCTGCTAGAACACTATGACATATAATTTGTCTATCAAACCCCATTCTGCTAGAACACTATGATCTATTATTTGTCCATCAAACCCCATTCTGCTAGAACACTATGACATATTATTTGTCCATCAAACCCCATTCTGCTAGAACACTATGACCTATTATTTGTCCATCAAACCCCATTCTGCTAGAACACTATGACCTATTATTTGTCCATCAAACCCCATTCTGCTAGAACACTATGACATATTATTTGTCCATCAAACCCCATTCTGCTAGAACACTATGACATATTATTTGTCCATCAAACCCCATTCTGCTAGAACACTATGACCTATTATTTGTCCATCAAACCCCATTCTGCTAGAACACTATGACCTATTATTTGTCCATCAAACCCCATTCTGCTAGAACACTATGACATATTATTTGTCCATCAAACCCCATTCTGCTAGAACACTATGACATATTATTTGTCCATCAAACCCCATTCTGCTAGAACACTATGACCTATTATTTGTCCATCAAACCCCATTCTGCTAGAACACTATGACCTATTATTTGTCCATCAAACCCCATTCTGCTACAACACTATGACCTATTATTTGTCCATCAAACCCCATTCTGCTAGAACACTATGACCTATTATCTGTCCATCAAACCCCATTCTGCTAGAAAACTATGACCTATTATTTGTCCATCAAACCCCATTCTGCTAGAACACTATGATCTATTATTTGTCCATCAAACCCCATTCTGCTAGAACACTATGACATATTATTTGTCCATCAAACCCCATTCTGCTAGAACACTATGATCTATTATTTGTCCATCAAACCCCATTCTGCTAGAACACTATGACCTATTATCTGTCCATCAAACCCCATTCTGCTAGAAAACTATGACCTATTATTTGTCCATCAAACCCCATTCTGCTAGAACACTATGACCTTTTATTTGTCCATCAAACCCCATTCTGCTAGAACACTATGACATATGCTAGCTATTATTTGTCCATCAAAACCCATTCTGCTAGAACACTATGACATATTATTTGTCCATCAAACCCCATTCTGCTAGAACACTATGACCTATTATTTGTCCATCAAACCCCATTCTGCTAGAACACTATGACCTATTATTTGTCCATCAAACCCCATTCTGCTACAACACTATGACCTATTATTTGTCCATCAAACCCCATTCTGCTAGAACATTATGACCTATTATCTGTCCATCAAACCCCATTCTGCTAGAAAACTATGACCTATTATTTGTCCATCAAACCCCATTCTGCTAGAACACTATGATCTATTATTTGTCCATCAAACCCCATTCTGCTAGAACACTATGACATATTATTTGTCCATCAAACCCCATTCTGCTAGAACACTATGATCTATTATTGTCCATCAAACCCCATTCTGCTAGAACACTATGACCTATTATCTGTCCATCAAACCCCATTCTGCTAGAAAACTATGACCTATTATTTGTCCATCAAACCCCATTCTGCTAGAACACTATGACCTTTTATTTGTCCATCAAACCCCATTCTGCTAGAACACTATGATATATGCTAGCTATTATTTGTCCATCAAAACCCCATTCTGCTAGAACACTATGACCTATTATTTGTCCATTAAACCCCATTCTGCTAGAACACTATGACCTATTATTTGTCCATCAAACCCCATTCTGCTACAACACTATGACCTATTATTTGTCCATCAAACCCCATTCTGCTAGAACACTATGACCTATTATTTGTCCATCAAACCCCATTCTGCTAGAACACTATGACCTATTATTTGTCCATCAAACCCCATTCTGCTAGAACACTATGACCTATTATCTGTCCATCAAACCCCATTCTGCTAGAAAACTATGACCTATTATTTGTCCATCAAACCCCATTCTGCTAGAACACTATGACCTTTTATTTGTCCATCAAACCCCATTCTGCTAGAACACTATGACATATGCTAGCTATTATTTGTCCATCAAAACCCATTCTGCTAGAACACTATGACATATTGTTTGTCCATCAAACCCCATTCTGCTAGAACACTATGACCTATTATTTGTCCATCAAACCCCATTCTGCTAGAACACTATGACCTATTATTTGTCCATCAAACCCCATTCTGCTACAACACTATGACCTATTATTTGTCCATCAAACCCCATTCTGCTAGAACACTATGACCTATTATCTGTCCATCAAACCCCATTCTGCTAGAAAACTATGACCTATTATTTGTCCATCAAACCCCATTCTGCTAGAACACTATGATCTATTATTTGTCCATCAAACCCCATTCTGCTAGAACACTATGACATATTATTTGTCCATCAAACCCCATTCTGCTAGAACACTATGATCTATTATTTGTCCATCAAACCCCATTCTGCTAGAACACTATGTCCTATTATCTGTCCATCAAACCCCATTCTGCTAGAAAACTATGACCTATTATTTGTCCATCAAACCCCATTCTGCTAGAACACTATGACCTTTTATTTGTCCATCAAACCCCATTCTGCTAGAACACTATCACATATGCTAGCTATTATTTGTCCATCAAAACCCCATTCTGCTAGAACACTATGACCTATTATTTGTCCATTAAACCCCATTCTGCTAGAACACTATGACCTATTATTTGTCCATCAAACCCCATTCTGCTACAACACTATGACCTATTATTTGTCCATCAAACCCCATTCTGCTAGAACACTATGACCTATTATCTGTCCATCAAACCCCATTCTGCTAGAACACTATGACCTATTATTTGTCCATCAAACCCCATTCTGCTAGAACACTATGACCTATTATTTGTCCATCAAACCCCATTCTGCTACAACACTATGACCTATTATTTGTCCATCAAACCCCATTCTGCTAGAACACTATGACCTATTATTTGTCCATCAAACCCCATTCTGCTAGAACACTATCACATATGCTAGCTATTATTTGTCCATCAAAACCCCATTCTGCTAGAACACTATGACCTATTATTTGTCCATTAAACCCCATTCTGCTAGAACACTATGACCTATTATTTGTCCATCAAACCCCATTCTGCTAGAACACTATGACCTATTATTTGTCCATCAAACCCCATTCTGCTACAACACTATGACCTATTATTTGTCCATCAAACCCCATTCTGCTAGAACACTATGACCTATTATCTGTCCATCAAACCCCACTCTGCTAGAACACTATGACCTATTATTTGTCCATTAATCCCCATTCTGCTAGAACACTATGACCTATTATTTGTCCATCAAACCCCATTCTGCTAGAACACTATGACCTATTATTTGTCCATCAAACCCCATTCTGCTAGAACACTATGACCTATTATTTGTCCATCAAACCCCATTCTGCTAGAACACTATGACCTATTATTTGTCCATCAAACCCCATTCTGCTAGAACACTATGACATATTATTTGTCCATCAAACCCCATTCTGCTAGAACACTATGACCTATTATTTGTCCATCAAACCCCATTCTGCTACAACACTATGACCTATTATTTGTCCATCAAACCCCATTCTGCTAGAACACTATGACCTATTATTTGTCCATCAAACCCCATTCTGCTAGAAACTATGACATATGCTAGCTATTATTTGTCCATCAAACCCCATTCTGCTAGAACACTATGACATATGCTAGCTATTATTTGTCCATCAAACCCCATTCTGCTAGAACACTATGACATATGCTAGCTATTATTTGTCCATCAAACCCCATTCTGCTAGAACACTATGACATATGCTAGCTATTATTTGTCCATCAAACCCCATTCTGCTAGAACACTATGACATATGCTAGCTTTTATAATGAATGAATGTTTCTAGTGGAAACAATAAAAAATAAAAATATTTACATTTTTGGCAGTGTTGAAAAACGTGCAACTCGATTTATAGTGTAATGAATGTCGGACAAGTGGGTAT
Source organism: Anadara kagoshimensis (assembly GCA_021292105.1). Taxonomy (NCBI): domain Eukaryota; kingdom Metazoa; phylum Mollusca; class Bivalvia; order Arcoida; family Arcidae; genus Anadara; species Anadara kagoshimensis. Next base: position 44,185,147 of record CM037867.1, read on the forward strand.
ACTTATATTGTGTAGTCATCTTCCACTACAGTTGATAATCCATTCCCTTCAAAGTTTGAAGAATATTTCTCTTTATATTGTTGTACACTTCCAATTACTAGTATTATAGCATTTGAATATTTCTTGATTTTTTCATTTGAATATATATCTTGAAAATGTACAGGTGATTTAAGATAAATCAGTTTGTTAAAAAAGTGGATTATAATTGTAAAGTGATACTTTTGAATGCTTTTTTAAAAATATTCAAAACTTTTGTTTTTTATTGTGTTATGTAATAATGAATATTTATGTATTTATTTTTACTTAAATTCAAATTAGACTTTATTAGTTAATACTTTTCCTTAATTGATTATTGTTATAAAGATTAAGTCAGCGTGTGAACATATGAATGAGTGACACCTGAGATTACCCATGACATGTTTGCGTTTCAGGATTTTCAGGATATCATTAAAACACAAAATCTTGGCCCTATAAAAAGGAAGTCCATAATATTTTATCAACTAAATTAATATTGATGAGGTCGCACAATTTGATTGTTAATTCGGCTTTTTCTTTTAATTTGATTACTTTAAAGTTATTGTCGAATTTCATGTATACTGAAGTTTTGCACTGATTCGACTATCTTGTCGGAGCCCAGCTTAGTGACTGATGTTTAGAACTTTAATGGAAAATCGATTGTTTCGTAAAATTTTATTAGTTTCGATATTTTTGTGTATTCAACGTATCTTGCTACCACATTATACTTTATGTTGGAGAATATTTACAATATACCAAAGTGAACTTTATCTTGAACTTCTAGTTTTATTTTACTACAACTGATAGTTTACCAAACTAATTTCCCCAAAGCAGCAAAGCCAAAGAACAAGAAACATATCCAGTAAGTTAATATAATACTTATTTACACATAAAATGAGACGTATGTCTGTTAACTTACTTATTTACACATAAAATGAGACGTATGTCTGTTAACTTACTTATTTACACATAAAATGAGACGTATGTCTGTTAACTTACTTATTTACACATAAAATGAGACGTATGTCTGTTAACTTACTTATTTGCACATAAAATGAGACGTATGTCTGTTAACTTACTTATTTACACATAAAATGAGACGTATGTCTGTTAACTTACTTATTTACACATAAAATGAGACGTATGTCTGTTAACTTACTTATTTACACATAAAATGAGACGTATGTCTGTTAACTTACTTATTTACACATAAAATGAGACGTATGTCTGTTAACTTACTTATTTACACATAAAATGAGACGTATGTCTGTTAACTTACTTATTTACACATAAAATGAGACGTATGTCTGTTAACTTACTTATTTACACATAAAATGAGACGTATGTCTGTTAACTTACTTATTTACACATAAAATGAGACGTATGTCTGTTAACTTACTTATTTACACATAAAATGAGACGTATGTCTGTTAACTTACTTATTTACACATAAAATGAGACGTATGTCTGTTAACTTACTTATTTACACATAAAATGAGACGTATGTCTGTTAACTTACTTATTTACACATAAAATGAGACGTATGTCTGTTAACTTTTTTATTTACACATAAAATGAGACGTATGTCTGTTAACTTTGTATACAGACTCTAAGTTTAGGAATGTTTATCCTTAAAAAAACTGGAGATACTTTTATTGCAAATATTGCTTACACCGTGATCAAAACTTTTTTTTTCCTGTTTTTACTAGTTTCTAACGTATCTATCTATACCTTTTACTCTCAACACTTTTTTTAAATTCCTCTTAACTTTGTATTTTGCAATTTCAATACATCTACTTTGTGATTTAAGCATTTAAACAAAACATGAATAATGGTTGAAATCATATCGTTTAATTTTCAAGGACAAGGACACAGATATGAAAGAAAAGATGTGTTTAGTTATATTAAATCATTCAATTGTCATATCTACCATATTCAGAATGCGCGTTTTACCTGCGTGGGGTAATGCCAGATATTTTAGTTCGATCCTATAAATTAAATGCACCAGGAGTCTGATAATTTTGAATTGAAGTGTTACTCGAAAAAGAGCTGTAAATGGATATTACAATTTAGAAATTATATTCGGTAATAAGAAAATTACCCTTGTAAATTTTTATTGCCCAAATTTAGATTTACTAAAATTTAACGAAAGCATCTTTAAATAGATGATGGTTTTTGAAATAATTTTATCCTCTATTGGAATTTTAATTTATGTTTAGATCCGATCATTAATCATCAACAACATTTATGTTAATATTCCAAAAACCAGAAAACATAATTTGATCTTTTATAAAAACATTGTTATGAACCCTTCAGAGAACTCAACCCGGAATTGAATATATATACGCGGAGGAAAAATCCGTTAAAAATATTTTTCATTTTGTCATATAGCTTTTTGTCAACATATTTAGTGTAAAAATATAATCTCGTTACGATTTGTAAGATTAAAATTAAGATTTATTGAATTCAAAAAATAATTTCTGACATCGAGATACAATATAAGCTACCTTTGTATAACCTATTAAACGTTGACCGCTTCTCAATGAAAAATGATTATAAATGACAATTAGTTCTTGACACTGTACTGAGATGAAAATTCAAAGGGGAACTAGTTCATATGCTAGTTTTAAAAAGAAAATAGAAAAAGAATTAATTAACGGTATTCAAGATTAAACAGAATCAAATGTTAAAGAAAAAAGGCGAATTTTGGAAAACATAAGAAAATATTTAAAGTCAGTTTATTCTCTGCTGGCGGCTGGTGCCCCGAAAATATTACAAACTGTGTAGGCAATAATTGTGTATTATTGTCAGAAATTACTATTATCTAAATATGCTGCTTGTTAAAATTTAAAATTATACAAAAACTAAGGTATATCCTCTCTTGCATAGTATTTCTTTAGCTAAATTTGGTAAAACATGTTTTGGTCCTTTGGGAATCTTATCAGCATCTTGAAAACAATTTTGGTTTCATAATTTTGGTTCAAGCACTAGTGATAAGGAATTGTATTCAGAAACGACCGTCTAGTGCATACATTGTATGCTATGTAATATAGAACAAAATGGATAACAGAAGGAAAAAACTTACAAACTTTTTTTGCAATTTAGAATCCAGAAATTTTATAAATGTTTGTTTTTGATAGATACGATAATACCTAGAAACACAATCAAAAAGCAAAGTGAAAACTTAAAAATGACAAGTTAGGTTAAACACGTGAACTTCCACCAGTTGCTGTGAGAATAGGTGCTCCCGAAGCATAAGTACCCCCTGTTCAGCTAGCTACACCGGCTAAAACACTTGTTTTATCAAAATTGAGTGAAAGGGACATGGAACTATGGCGCGTCAAATGTATACAGGGCGATCCTTAAATAGACATCAAACTAATCAACAATACTATGATGAAGGACATAAAACTTTTTGAGGCCCTGATAAGCCAAAACTTGCAATATCCCTGGGTCAACAATTTATTTGTTACCAGCTTGCTTCGCTAAATAAAGTTCCCATAGTGAAAACAAGCTCTACGATATCGTATTAATTGAGAAAATAAAATAAACCATAAGCAGGAAAAGCAAGTATATTGCTGCTTAGAAAAGGAAAGTTGATAATAGAAAATTAAAGTAATCACACTTGTTATACAATTTCAAAACGAATACGAAAACATTAAAAATATTCTGAAGCTATATCTGACGCTAATTTGAACAAATGTCTGAGACAGTGAGACATTCTAAAGCTAGCTAAAAGTAACAATGGATCTAAACAACTTTAATTGCAAAAACCAAAAAGTAAAAAAAAGTATTTTGGAATGAACGGGGTTTGTTGTACGAGGGAAATGTCAAGCACTAGGAAGAAAGGGATAAACAATTCATCAGAAATTGGAGACCAATATCACTTTTAAATACCGTTTACAAATAGGGATCAGGGGTTATTGCTTATAGAATAAAGTCGTTTTAAAACATCTGATTAGAACTGACCAAACCGAATTCATTTTTGATATTTATATTGGGAGAAACTCAAGATTAATTTATGATGCAATATACAGTACAAAATGACAAACCATTAATAGATATTGAAGGGACATTTCATGACAAACCATTAATAGATATTGAAGGGACATTTCATGACAAACCATTAATAGATATTGAAGGGACATTTCATGACAAACCATTAATAGATATTGAAGGGACATTTCATGACAAACCATTAATAGATATTGAAGGGACATTTCATGACAAACCATTAATAGATATTGAAGGGACATTTCATGACAAACCATTAATAGATATTGAAGGGACATTTCATGACAAACCATTAATAGATATTGAAGGGACATTTCACTCTATATCTTGAACTTTTATTAACAATGTTTTAATCTTTTAAATTTTGGAGTTTCCATTAGGTGTAGGATAAAACATTTTTATAGAAAATATTAAGTCTGCAATAAAGCAATGGGAGAATCTATCGATTTTTTTAAATAAAAGAGGTTCTAGACAAAGTGACTCACTTCCCCTTACTTATGTTTGCTTGTGTTCCGAAATCCTCGTCATTAAAATAAGAAATATTGATAATATAAAGAGTATAATATTTAAGAACAAAGAATTTAAAATATCTCTACATGCACATGTCATTTCTCTCATCTCATTTTAGATGGTTCAGAACATACATTGGGAAATACCATCAACGAACTTTATACTTTTTTTTTAAAACTAAGATTGTATGGGTTGGGTATAGAAAATATAGCTACATAAAGTATTACGGATTATGGGGAAACATAAGGTATATACTACTTTTAAGCGCATCTGAGTTGACGTCTCAGATTAGCTATTTGCGATCTAGCCCCGTCCGTCGTCTGTCATTTGTCGTGTGTAAACTTTACATGTTAATCTTTTTGACAGTTTTTATGCCTAGGTGAAGGTCATTAAAATTTGCAAAAATGAAAGAGTTAGGTCCCCTTGGAGCCCCATGGGGGAAATAGTGAAACCTTTAACAATCTCTGAACATACACGATGTATTGCTTAGATATTTTATTTTAGTATACTTATGACACCTTGTTTGGATTTGCACACATCGAAGCTATAGGGTTTAAAATGGAGAAATAGAAATGTACTTAAGTGGAAATTCCAAAAATAAATATATTTTTCAATATTTGGAAAATTATCCACTTTTTGTAATGGCATGCATATTAGAATATTGAAGGCATTTGCATAATGACCATTTTAAAATATAGATGAAGGTCATGGGTTCAAAGGTCAAGGTCACAGATATAGACAAATACCGAAATTGTTTATAATCTCTTAAACTATACATTTTTGTAAAGGCATGTATAAAAAAATATTGTAGGCATTGGCCAAACGACCATTTTGATATATAAATGAAGGTCAGGAGTTCAAAGGTCAAGGTCACAAATGCATAAAACAAATACTAAATCTATCCTGTTTAATTAAGTTCTTAATCAATTTTTCTCAATTATTAAAATATTTCTTCTGATGTAACAAAGGCCATGTATAAACATAATTTTGATGCATCTGAAAATGAAATGATATATAAATGAAAAATAAAACCTCACTAGGAAATGTATTTAATATCTTCTTCATCTTCACTATCAGTCGCAGTAGCTGCTCCACCAAGGAAATTGGTTGTAATCAAGATATCATTATGAAAGTTCTTCAAAAATTCTAGATCTTGGCTCAAAAGGTCATCCGTGTAGTATTCATCGTTGGCTACTTTTTACAAAAACCAACAGATCCCTTTCTAAGTTTAGTTGCGTGTATATAATTATATACCACATTCACCCATGCATTGTAACGCCACATAGCAGTGTTGCCGCATAAACGCGCCCGGTACGTCTATGTGGGGAATTTCATCGCATAAAGTATGCGGCGGCATTCAGCGTATAAAGATGGTGTGCTTATATGCTGCACAAGGGTGCCTTTTATACGCATAAAGAGGATTAATTTAAACGACTAAGTAGTATGACGGTGACAATTGAAAAATATGTTGTCGTTGATAATAATAATATTAATAATAATAATTGTAAAGAGGAGGTGGGGGACGGGGACGATGAGAGGGCGCGAAGACGATGTTACTGTCGACGACTGCGGTGACAACGGTGGCTGCAATGCTGATGATAGTTAAATATTGATTTTTGCAGAATGTCTTCTTTTGCTTTTCCGTCCTCTAGTCTGTCAATACATTCTGTGGTATTGTAGTCTCTAGGTGATGGTAGGCGGAAGATAGCCTTTTTGCCACACAAAAGCTTCCTCTTTATGTGTTGAAATTTCCGGCATAGACGTGATAGATCATGTTGCTATGTGGCATAACAGTGCATAACATTTTTTTACCAATATGACTATGTTATACCGTATGAAAGTTAACACATTGTAAAATTAATTTCACTATCTCTTGTAATAAAATTTTCATGCATAAATTTATAGAAATAAATAATAGTTTAAATTAATGAAAAAATATGGTAAAGAGATGTCTCGAACTAAAACCAATTTTAAGGCATTTCTGCAACAACCTAGCTAACAACTACACTATTTATTTTTGTACCTATAACATATTATACCAGATTTAATTATACAGCACTAGACGGCCGTTTCGGTTACAATTCCACATAAGTACTGCTTGGACCAAAATTATGAACCCATTATTGTTTCCAAGATGCTAAAAAACCCTTAGGACCAAATTATATTTTAACAAGTTTAGCCAAGGAAATACTTTGTATATATACCTTTGTTTTTGCGGCATTTCAAATTTTACCTAGCAGCAAATATAGACAATAGTCTATTTCTGACAATTTTATATAGCAAAATAAGTTTCATTTACTCCCGTCAAGTATTTCATCTAAAATACCATTTTGTCGTACAAAACAAATATTACACTAGTTCTTGTAAATGGATATAAGAACTAGTGCAATATGACAACAACACAATGATGACGTAGACAACAATTGTATGAGGTCATAAACGACAGCGTCATGTGACAAAGCGTGCAGTATTAAAAATTGATTCGTTAAACCTCGGACTGGAACATAGTTAGAGTGCATATATATAGCGATATTTATTGCACGGTAACACCTCGGGGTTTATCGTATACTTTTTATACCATCATCATTGGGGAACTGCCTACAGTGTATGTGCATACGTTATGTATATAATCAGAAGGCCAGTAAGGCTGTTTTAATTAAACGATAAATATAAATATTGATATATAGTAATGTTTCGAACCGTTATGTAAGTCGGTTACCGACCTCGTTGTAGCTGTGCATGAAAATAGAAACACTTAGTGCGTGCAGTAACTCCTCGAGCGCTTCCCACCCTCGGTGTCACGCTCTGTACGCACTCAGATGTTTCCATTTTCGGTCGGAAACTATTACATATTTAATTTTCTTGTCGCACGATCTGCAGATTAACACCCGTTTTAGACGCTGTGATATTTCTGATATCGCATGGCAATTTTCTTTTGTTTTGTAATAAATACTGAAGATTCGAAAATTCACCTAAATCTGTATGTGTGTCACTTGTGATGATTTATCAAATAGTTATCCCCCATTCAATTTTTAAAGGAAAAAGAAACGATAGCAATGGGATTTGAACCCAAAATACTCTCTCCCGGTAAGTGACATTGTTACCACTACACTACCGAGCTGTCGATGAAGGAATAACTTTTAAAATAAAAACATGTATACTCTGAATGCTGTTTTTGAAGCATGTTTTCGAAAACTCTTGTAAAATGAAAAATGAAAAAAATGGAAAGTTAACTTATAATAATAATAATAAAACAACAACAAAAGCAGAAACTCACAATTTTTTACTGCTTAGTAGGTTGGTAGTGATTTTGGATCGGTTCTGGTCCCGACGGCTCGTCACAATGCGATCTTGCATATCGACAAAACTCCGGGCTGATGCCAAACTCGTGATGTAAAGCTAATAAAATAGAGCTGTACAGATGTCTATTTGGTAAATCCGAGATGAAATCATTATTTATATATTTGTATAGATTTGTAAATTCACGCATCGTTCTATATGAAGTGTGCGCAATTCAAAACAGTTGATATGCATTTGAAAGCCTAATCATTTTATTTGTAACTTTTCTATACCGGGCACCCTCCAAACGAGGCATTTTGTCCGATTTAGAGAGGTGTCCAGTTTAAAGAAGTCAGAGGAATGCAATCACAAAATATATATCAGTTTTAACGATATCATTCTCCCGTAAATAACAGAACAAAAAGTGTATATTGTCCTCAATGGTGTCATTTTCATATAAATAACAAGAACACAATCTTAACGGCGTCATTCTCACGTAAATTGCAATCACACAATATGTATAAGTTTTAACAGTGTCATTCTCACATAAAATACATGTACAGGTCTGTCCAGAAAGTTTGGAGACCTTTGCAAAACAGCAGTTTTGACAGTTTTAGTACTTGATGCTTTGTTAACTTATATTTGGCGAAGGACTATTTTATATACTTGATAGTTTGTTAACTTATATTTGGTGAAGGAATATTTTTATATACTTGATACTTTGTTTACTTATATTTGGTGAAAGACTATTTTATATACTTGATAGTTTGTTAACTTATATTTGGTGAAGGACTATTTATATACTTGATGCTTTGTTAACTTATATTTGGTGAAGGACTATTTTATATACTTGATGCTTTGTTAACTTATATTTGGTGAAGGACTATTTTATATACTTGATGCTTTGTTAACTTATATTTGGTGAAGGACTATTTTATATACTTGATACTTTGTTAACTTATATTTGGTGAAGGACTATTTTATATACTTGATGCTTTGTTAACTTATATTTGGTGAAGGACTATTTTATATACTTGATGCTTTGTTTACTTATATTTGGTGAAGGACTATTTTATATACTTGATAGTTTGTTAACTTATATTTGGTGAAGGACTATTTATATACTTGATGCTTTGTTAACTTATATTTGGTGAAGGACTATTTTTATATACTTGATACTTTGTTAACTTATATTTGGTGAAGGACTATTTTATATACTTGATGCTTTGTTAACTTATATTTGGTGAAGGACTATTTTATATACTTGATGCTTTGTTAACTTATATTTGGTGAAGGACTATTTTATATACTTGATGCTTTGTTAACTTATATTTGGTGAAGGACTATTTTATATACTTGATGCTTTGTTAACTTATATTTGGTGAAGGACTATTTTATATACTTGATGCTTTGTTAACTTATATTTGGTGAAGGACTATTTATATACTTGATTCTTTGTTAACTTATATTTGGTGAAGGACTATTTTATATACTTGATGCTTTGTTAACTTATATTTGGTGAAGGACTATTTTATATACTTGATGCTTTGTTAACTTATATTTGGTGAAGGACTATTTTTATATACTTGATACTTTGGTAACTTATATTTGGTGAAGGACTATTTATATACTTGATACTTTGTTAACTTATATTTGGTGAAGGACTATTTATATACTTGATGCTTTGTTAACTTATATTTGGTGAAGGACTATTTTTATATACTTGATACTTTGTTAACTTATATTTGGCGAAGGACTATTTTATATACTTTGCTTTGTTAACTTATATTTGGTGAAGGACTATTTTATATACTTGGTGTTTTGTTAACTTATATTTGGTGAAGGACTATTTTATATACTTGATGCTTTGTTAACTTATATTTGGTGAAGGACTATTTTATATACTTGATGCTTTGTTAACTTATATTTGGTGAAGGACTATTTTTATATACTTGATGCTTTGTTAACTTATATTTGGTGAAGGACTATTTATATACTTGATTCTTTGTTAACTTATATTTGGTGAAGGACTATTTTATATACTTGATGCTTTGTTAACTTATATTTGGTGAAGGACTATTTTTATATACTTGATACTTTGTTAACTTATATTTAGTGAAGGACTATTTTATATACTTGATGCTTTGTTAACTTATATTTGGTGAAGGACTATTTATATACTTGATGCTTTGTTAACTTATATTTAGTGAAGGACTATTTTATATACTTGATGCTTTGTTAACTTATATTTGGTGAAGGACTATTTTTATATACTTGATACTTTGTTAACTTATATTTGGTGAAGGACTATTTATATACTTGATTCTTTGTTAACTTATATTTGGTGAAGGACTATTTTATATACTTGATGCTTTGTTAACTTATATTTGGTGAAGGACTATTTTTATATACTTGATACTTTGTTAACTTATATTTGGTGAAGGACTATTTTATACACTTGATGCTTTGTTAACTTATATTTGGTGAAGGATTATTTTATATACTTGATGCTTTGTTAACTTATATTTGGTGAAGGACTATTTTATATACTTGATAGTTTGTTAACTTATATTTGGTGAAGGACTATTTTATATACTTGATGCTTTGTTAACTTATATTTGGTGAAGGACTATTTTATATACTTGATGCTTTGTTAACTTATATTTGGCGAAGGACCAGTGTTATATACTTCATAGAATGTTCTTCAACTGCGAGTGATAAAAAATGAAAATATTTGGGGAAAAAATATGAAATATGAACTATACTGAAAAGAGCTATAAAAACTTAATTTCATGTAATTACCAAGCACTTTCGAAGATTAACATGCACTTTTATCAGTCACAATCTATTCTGTATTGAAAATACTAAAATATTTAGAAATATGATAAAATTGGATTTTTGGTGAGTGTATTTAACGATTATTTATTTTTCGAATAACGTCCATTTCCTATTGCAAAAAGATGTTTTGTAATATCCCATGACGTAGAAATAGTTTATATTTATATTTTGGAACATGTGCCTTGTTGTCGGGGTCGGAAATCATTTATTGCTAAAGGACAGCAGTTTTTGTGTCCGAAATGTATAAAGGGAGATAACCGTATCTTTTGCAATTTTATTGCTGCTAGATCTAATGTAAGTAACTATTTAACAAATCATTGATAAAATAAATATGTCAAAAAATAATAGAAAAGAAAACTTGTGTCTAGCTATGAACCACTATTATGGGGTGCTCCAAACATTCTGGACGGGCCTGTATATCATCCTTAACGGTATCATTCTCATGTAAATTACAAATGATTCTTAGCGGTGTCAACGTACACTAAAACACAAAAATGTATATCATTTTAAACGGTGCCATTCTCACGAACACTACAAACATACAAATGTATAGCCTGTTGAATCCCAATATGTAGTTACTACGCTATATGTAGTAACCGCTATATAGTAAGAAATGTACGCCAAATGTAGTAAGGACACGTTATATGTAGTACAATTTTCCGCTATATGTAGTAAGGATACATTATCTGTAGTAAAATTTCCGCTATATGTAGTAAGGATACATTATCTGTAGTAAAAATTTCCGCTATATGTAGTAAGGATACATTATCTGTAGTAAAATTTTCCGCTATATGTAGTAAGGGCACATTATATGTAGTAAAAAGTTCCGCTATATGTAGTAAGGATACATTATCTGTAGTAAAATTTTCCGCTATATGTAGTAAGGACACGTTATATATAGTACAATTTTCCGCTATATGTAGTAAGGATACATTATCTGTAGTAAAATTTTCCGCTATATGTAGTAAGGACACGTTATCTGTGGTACAATTTTCCGCTATATGTAGTAAGGACACGTTATCTGTAGTAAAAATTTCCGCTATATGTAGTAACGATACATTATCTGTAGTAAAAATTTCCGCTATATGTAGTAAGGATACATTATCTGTAGTAAAATTTTTCGCTATATGTAGTAAGGACACATTATCTGTAGTACAATTTTCCGCTATATGTAGTAAGGACATGTTATCTGTAGTAAAAATTTCCGCTATATGTAGTAAGGACACGTTATCTGTAGTAAAAATTTCCGCTATATGTAGTAACGATACATTATCTGTAGTAAATTTTTCCGCTATATGTAGTAAGGATACATTATCTGTAGTAAAATTTCCGCTATATGTAGTAAGGACATTATCTGTAGTAAAATTTTCGCTATATGTAGTAAGGACACATTATCTGTAGTACAATTTTCCGCTATATGTAGTAAGGACATTATCTGTAGTAAAAATTTCCGCTATATGTAGTAAGGATATATTATCTGTAGTAAAATTTTCCGCTATATGTAGTAAGGATACATTATCTGTAGTAAAATTTCGCTATATGTAGTAAGGATACATTATCTGTAGTAAAATTTTCCGCTATATGTAGTAAGGATCATTATCTGTAGTAAAAATTTCCGCTATATGTAGTAAGGATACATTATCTGTAGTAAAATTTTCCGCTATATGTAGTAAGGATACATTATCTGTAGTAAAATTTTCCACTATATGTAGTAAGGATACATTATCTGTAGTAAAATTTTCCGCTATATGTAGTAAGGATACATTATCTGTAGTAAAATTTCGGCTATATGTAGTAAGGATACATTATCTGTAGTAAAATTTTCCGCTATATGTAGTAAGGATACATTATCTGTAGTAAAATTTTCCGCTATATGTAGTAAGGATACATTATCTGTAGTAAAAATTTCCGCTATATGTAGTAAGGATACATTATCTGTAGTAAAATTTTCGCTATATGTAGTAAGGATACATTATCTGTAGTAAAATTTTCCGCTATATGTAGTAAGGATACATTATCTGTAGTAAAAATTTCCGCTATATGTAGTAAGGATACATTATCTGTAGTAAAATTTTCCGCTATATGTAGTAAGGATACACTATCTGTAGTAAAATTTTCCGCTATATGTAGTAAGGATACATTATCTGTAGTAACAATTTCCACTATATGTAGTAAGGACACGTTATCTGTAGTAAAATTTCCGCTATATGTAGTAAGGATACACTATCTGTAGTAAAATTTTCCGCTATATGTAGTAAGGATACACTATTGTAGTAAAAATTTCCACTATATGTAGTAAGGACACGTTATCTGTAGTAAAAATTTCCGCTATATGTAGCAAGGACACATTATATGTAGTAAAAAGTTCCGCTTTATGTAGTAAGGATACACTATCTGTAGTAAAAATTTCCGCTTTATGTAGTAAGGATACATTATATGTAGTAAAAAGTTCCGCTTTATGTAGCAAGGACACATTATATGTAGTAAAAAGTTCCGCTTTATGTAGCAAGGACACATTATCTGTAGTAAAAATGTCCGCTTTATGTAGTAAGGATACACTATCTGTAGTAAAAATTTCCGCTATATGTAGCAAGGACACATATGTAGTAAAAAGTTCCGCTTTATGTATAAGGATACATTATCTGTAGTAAAAATTTCCACTATATGTAGTAAGGATACACTATCTGTAGTAAAATTTCCGCTATATGTAGTAAGGATACATTATATGTAGTAAAAAGTTCGCTTTATGTAGTAAGGACACGTATGTAGTAAAATTTCCACTATATGTAGTAAGGATGCGTATGTAGTAAAAATTTCCGCTATATGTAGTAAGGATACATTATATGTAGTAAAAAGTTCCGCTTTATGTAGTAAGGACACGTATGTAGTAAAAATTTCCACTATATGTAGTAAGGACACGTATGTAGTAAAAATTTCCGCTATATGTAGTAAGGATACATTATATGTAGTAAAAAGTTCCGCTTTATGTAGTAAGGACACGTATGTAGTAAAAATTTCCGCTTTATGTAGTAAGGACACGTTATCTGTAGTAAAAATTTCCGCTATATGTAGTAAGGATGCGCTATAGGCAGTAATTGCTAGGTCACGTTATTTTTTGTAGCTGTATGTAGTTACTTAATAGACTCTAAATGTTCATAATGTTAATGGATTCGACTTTACCAGAAAAACGATATTATAAAACGGGCTCATAGTCAATATTTCGGATCTAAAAAGCCTTTTTCAAGACACTAGATAATTCAAATTGTATTACCAGAAGAAATAGTGGTTGGGTGAATGGATAAACCGAGAGACAGACGGTAAAGGGACATTGAGGCTCAAGAATATATAATTGTTTTGTATGCCTAGCCACTTAATTGACTTCAAACATCTTAGGAGACGTCATCGGAGTAAGGTGTCAAAATAATAATTCTTATTTATTATTTGCAACACATTTTAAACAAACATTAACACGAACCACTTTAAGAATCTGAACTCTTAGATTATCGAAAGTCGGCGGGACGGGTGACATCACAGTGTTTTCCGGATGATTACTTTAACAGTTACAGACATTTTTTTTTTTTTTCAAAATAGCTTTGCATAAGGAAATATTATCACAAGATCTTGGGTGGGATTACTCTTAGAGTCATTGCGTCAGCGGTCGAGTCACGACAGAACAATGAGAACATATGGTTTTGGCAAAAATGGTTTTGAAACTATGAAGGAGATTTTTACTTATTACTAGAGGATGCTGTGTACATTTTTCTTCAGAAAGGGAAACCAAAATGATTGCCTGGATTATATATGACCGTTTACAAAATTTTAAATACACTGAATACATGTATTTTAGGGAACTGTATGTTCTTAATTAAAGGATCACGACTGATGTATATTTAAACAAAATCACCAAAAGGCACAATATACATGTATGCCGGAACATAGAATTAGCCGGAAGGTTTTAGGATAACGGATTATCGGTTAAATATAAAAATACATGGACTAACAATGTCAAATCTATTCTCGACCAATGTGGATTATCAGAAATACTCAACAGAAACAATTTAATTGGACGACAAAAACGTGAAATACTACATAGAATTGACTTAACATTAAAGGACAAGTACATTAGAAAATGGAAACAGGATGTTGAAAACATGTCGAAATTACGGGTTTACAAAAATGTAAAATTTTAATATGTCGCCGAACAATACCTGAAACAGTTACTCACCAGAAAACAAAAGTCTGTCATCGCGCGATTGCGATGTGGAACTTTCCCCATTGAAGTAGAAAAAGGACGTTACAGACAAATACCGCTTGATAGACGAATATGCCGTTATTGTAAATCTGGGTCAGTGGAAAACGAAAAACACTCTACTCTACATTGTGAATTATACACAGACATTAGGACACCATTTTTGGCAACACTACATGATACCATGGTCAACAGTAATCCAACCTCAGATGATATTCTTGGAATTATTCTTACGTCAAACACAAGACTTGTAACAAACTATTTAATTGACTGCCTTAATACGCGAAACTCAACTATAATAACTTAATTCATTATTCTCGCGAAACTATTGTACCACAGACAGTCTCAAAAATGCCATATAACTGATAGTGCATCATAAGCCTATACAGGCTGGCTGGTAGATATATATGTGAAAGTAATCGCGCGCAAAAAAAATTGTAAATCGGGTTGCACTTTAACATAAAATTTAATTATTATTATTATAATTATTTTTTGTATGTAAAAACACTTGGCTAAATTATTCAATAGTCGTGGGGTCGAGTCCAAGTATAGCTGCGTGTTATGCCTTTATAATGTCACGTTGCTCGAGTGTATCCAGCTACACATGAATGTGTACCGACAAAGTGATGGACTAGTTAACCGCCGATCCAAGTGGGACATTGTACTCCCATACGCCTTGACGTCATTGAAACTAGGATGCACACTTGCCTGGGGAGCCTCTAGACTCGTGGCGGACTCTAAATGGATATTGCAATATAAGAATGTATTTTATTCTACAAAATCCACAGATTCTGTTACAGCTTTAATATTATTAGTCAATTAATCTAAGGTTATTTATTAAAAGGATGATACCCAAAACGTCGAACTATCCGCCTATAGGATTCATAATTTAAAAGTATGTTGAATACATATTGATAGTGAAAAAACATAAAACTACTATCATTATGTAAAAGTTTATATGGTAAAAAAGCATTATATGTTTAACTCATGCAATCCATTAGGTTTGTCTCCGTAGAACTTACTCTATACAAACATGGAACAAGTCAGTGAAAATCAACACGTTTTTTAATAAATACATATAGAGCGCATGCCTCTCCATTAAAGATATTTTGAATATTTTACTGCTAGATATGCAAAGTGCATGGTTAATGGAGAGATATGCGCTGATATTGAATTTTGTAAAAATCAATGTTTTGAGAGTTACCCCAATATAACCTCTTAATATACCGTACTATACTCGTACTTGATATTAATAAACCTTAGTGTCAACCGTTACCTGCGTGGTGTAGTGCGTATACGTAGGTACCAGTAAGTTTTACGTTGTTGGTTCGAATCCCAAAGTTACAATTTAATTTTTTAACTTATTTTATTTTAATAAAATGTTTATTTTACGGCTTTATTTCTTTTTTATCTTACTTTGTGTTATAATTTCAATGCAATATTATTTTTTATGCCACAAATAACATAACAGAAAGAAAGACGTGCACGCACATTTGTTTTATACATACAATATAACGGCATTAGAGTTAAGTTTAAGGCCACTTGTCATTTCCCATGTGTTTCGTGTATGTTGAACACGTACTAGTAAATAAAATGCCAAAAACTTGTCTAAGTGCATTCGTCGCACGAAAAAAGGCCATAGACGAAAAGTCGGGGTAGGTTTCATATGTGATGAATGTCACTAGCTGGACACGACTGAATATCATGAACCTGCGGTTTGTCGAAAAAGAATATTTTATAGTTTAAGTAGAGAAATTGATTTCGATTATACAAATGGCCTTTCTGATGATGACTATTATACGTTGACTGGATATAGCATCTTGTAACAAAGGTTATACCAGTAAAGTCCACAGCACTTAGTCTAAAAGCTTTGCGTTAGGACTGCTCTTGACAAAGCCTCAAACTGGTCTTTATCATGAACTCTTAGCAACAATATTTTGTCTGAAAAATGCTCCACAGGTATCAAGCATGCTCTCTGAAGCACGGATGGCTCTAACAACTGAGTTTCTTGAATGCCTTCTATCACTGATTTCATCTTAATACAAGTATGATGGCCGAAATCAAAGTATTCTGCCAAGAAATCACACTGACATGCCGTCAATAGACACAACGTATACGCATTATGACGCAAAAACTAAACAAGTCATTGTGACATCTGAGTTTTTGTTTTTGTGCTAGCAAAGTAATGGCAATGACAGTAGCGCTACACTTTGGTGCAGAATGACAACCATTTAAATCATATAGACAGCTAACTACCCAGTTAAAGTCGGGTTCCACACACGTCAACATAAAAAGGAAAATGTTATTCATATGCAACGTATATATGTATATATGTACTTGGCCTCGAAGTAGTGACGGGTATAGAGGCCTGAAAAGGATGTAACATAGTTTCTTGCGTATATATTCCTGTAGGCGGATAGTTCGGCGTTTTGGGAATCATTCTTTATAATTTCACCAAATTATTGAAATATTTTCTTTCAGTTTCAAATATAAATTCGAGTTAGGTTATCTAAATGTGGCTATAGCTATGTGTGTGGGAAATATAAGCGTTTATAGACACTACCTCAACGAATCAGCAGTCGAAAAGGCTGCTACTCTGTGGGTGATGTGTCATGGCAATCACAAGGACCTTACATCTGGAGTTCCGTGCTAATTTTGTTTATGCCATCTGAATTGTCCCAAGTACTAACGTATAACGTTTATGTAACTGAAGAACTGTAGTAAATCGTTCCTGGCGCAAGGCATTTGAGTGATCCATCCCGCGAATCCAACTCAAAAACAAATATACTTATTCAACTATTTAACTAAGCCTGTAGACGAATGCTTTTTTTTCAGAAAAAAATGGATTCTAACTGAAATGTTATTGAATTGGGTAAAATTGACGAATTTTAACTGAATAAGGACAGACGTGCCAATCTATAACAATTACATATCTACATGTAGATCCGAATTAAAAAAACTAAACATTGCCATGACTCATCTCAAAGTACGTCACTAAATGTATGTTTTTTAATAAAGACAAGTCAATAATGCACAATCCGTGGTCAATACTCAGAAAAAAAACTATAAGAACCCCTTTTGACTAAAGCTCATTCATAGCTACGGTGAGCCACAATCAGTTGTCAGTTGATGAGGACCCGATCGATATGAACGCCACATGGAAATGTCATATACCATTTTTTGAATTTAATCATAAAATACATTCAAAAAATGCCATTTTTTTGAATGTATTTTATGATTAAATTAAAAAAATGGTATATGACAGAAACAAAGAAATAACTAGGTCATGACAATCACAACTGGTCGCGTTTTTAATTTTATTGAAACTTATAGAGTCATGAACTCATATTCCATAAAACAATAAAACAATGACATAAGAATTCAAGAGTCATGTACATATATTTCATTACACTATAAAAGTTAAATGTTTAGAAAAAAGTGATGTAAAATCTACATCAAAATATCTTCAAACTAATGACTTAATTAGACGCTATAGAATGTTCTACATTAAACAAATATGGATGCTGTATCGTTTTAGAATACGGTAATTCAATGAGCAAAGTTGATGTATTGATCAAGTGTAGTTTTCAATCGGAGACAGTTTGCGCCATCCGACCCGATTTAATCCCAGAAGATTAAAAGGAATAATTCCTAAATAACATAGAATATGATATAATGTTGCGAGACGAGTATAATATATTCTTAATTTGGAACAAATTGTATTGAATATGAGCAAAATCCAGGAATAGGAGAAATATCAATGGATGTAATGTGTCCATGCATACTAATGAGGTGGAATTATAACCTTTATGTAGTAGTTGTGTTTCTAGTAGCCATAAAACAAGAACCATCGAGTATTCATTTATAAATTATATAACTGACTTAATAATGTGATAGTCCCGATGTAGTTGGCGTAAATTAATCTATGAATATGTTATCTGTTCAGTATCATATGTCACTGTCAATGACACGACTCTAAAATAACAGCACGCAACTTAACACAGTTCTTAATGGAAAATTGCCAAAGTTAACTCTTAATTGAAAACTTCAATCGTTCCTAATGGTGAATGACCAAAAGTGAACAACAAACACACAACTTTTTGATGTTCTAAATGAGTGACGGAGTGAATTATTGTTAACCCGCATCAGCATTATTGCAGCTATTCGCGGCTAGATAAAGGAAAAGATACAATATTTCAAAAACACAAACTATTAAAATGTAAAACTAAAATTAACAATACATAAGATTTTAATAAAACCATTCTATATCAAACTGATAAAAACCAGTTATATCACAGACACAGTATAACACTGGATAAACACGATACAACACAAGTTATAACACTGGATAATACACGATACAACACAAGCTATAACACTGGATAATACACGATACAACACAAGTTATAACACTGGATAATACACGATACAACACAAGTTATAACACTGGATAATACACGATACCACACAAGCTATAACACTGGATAATACACGATACAACACAAGTTATAACACTGGATAATACACGATACAACACAAGTTATAACACTGGATAATACATGATACAACACAAGTTATAACACTGGATAATACACGATACAACACAAGTTATAACACTGGGTAATACACGATACAACACAAGTTATAACACTGGATAATACACGATACAACACAAGTTATAACACTGGATAATACACGATACAACACAAGTTATAACACTGGATAATACACGATACAACACAAGTTATAACACTGGATAATACACGATACAACACAAGTTATAACACTGGATAATACACGATACAACACAAGTTATAACACTGGATAATACACGATACAACACAAGCTATAACACTGGATAATACACGATACAACACAAGTTATAACACTGGATAATACACGATACAACACAAGCTATAACACTGGATAATACACGATACAACACAAGTATAACACTGGATAATACACGATACAACACAAGATATAACACTGGATAATACACGATACAACACAAGTTATAACACTGGATAATACACGATACAACACAAGATATAACACTGGATAATACACGATACAACACAAGTTATAACACTGGATAATACACGATACAACACAAGTTATAACACAGGATAATACACGATACAACACAAGTTATAACACTGGATAATACACGATACAACACAAGGTATAACACTGGATAATACACGATACAACACAAGTTATAACACTGGATAATACACGATACAACACAAGTTATAACACTGGATAATACACGATACAACACAAGTTATAACACTGGATAATACACGATACAACACAAGTTATAACACTGGATAATACACGATACAACACAAGCTATAACACTGGATAATACACGATACAACACAAGTTATAACACTGGATAATACACGATACAACACAAGTTATAACACTGGATAATACACAATACAACACAAGTTATAACACTGGATAATACACGATACAAACAAGTATAACACTGGATAATACACGATACAACACAAGTTATAACACTGGATAATACACGATACAACACAAGTTATAACACTGGATAATACACGATACAACACAAGTTATAACACTGGATAATACACGATACAACACAAGGTATAACACTGGATAATACACGATACAACACAAGCTATAACACTGGATAATACACGATACAACACAAGTTATAACACTGGATAATACACGATACAACACAAGATATAACACTGGATAATACACGATACAACACAAGTTATAACACTGGATAATACACGATACAACACACAAGTTATAACACAGGATAATACACGATACAACACAAGTTATAACACTGGATAATACACGATACAACACAAGTTATAACACAGGATAATACACGATACAACACAAGTTATAACACTGGATAATACACGATACAACACAAGTTATAACACTGGATAATACACGATACAACACAAGTTATAACACTGGATAATACACGATACAACACAAGTTATAACACTGGATAATACACGATAAACACAAGGTATAACACTGGATAATACACGATACAACACAAGTTATAACACTGGATAATACACGATACAACACAAGTATAACACTGGATAATACACGATACAACACAAGTTATAACACTGGATAATACACGATACAACACAAGTTATAACACAGGATAATACACGATACAACACAAGGTATAACACTGGATAATACACGATACAACACAAGTTATAACACTGGATAATACACGATACAACACAAGGTATAACACTGGATAATACACGATACAACACAAGCTAACACTGGATAATACACGATACAACACAAGGTATAACACTGGATAATACACGATACAACACAAGTTATAACACTGGATAATACACGATACAACACAAGGTATAACACAGGATAATACACGATACAACACAAGTTATAACACAGGATAATACACGATACAACACAAGTATAACACTGGATAATACACGATACAACACAAGTTATAACAGGATAATACACGATACAACACAAGTTATAACACTGGATAATACACGATACAACACAAGGTATAACACTGGATAATACACGATACAACACAAGCTATAACACTGGATAATACACGATACAACACAAGGTATAACACAGGATAATACACGATACAACACAAGGTATAACACTGGATAATACACGATACAACACAAGTTATAACAGGATAATACACGATACAACACAAGTTATAACACTGGATAATACACGATACAACACAAGTTATAACACTGGATAATACACGATACAACACAAGTTATAACACAGGATAATACACGATACAACACAAGTTATAACACTGGATAATACACGATACAACACAAGTTATAACACTGGATAATACACGATACAACACAAGCTATAACACTGGATAATACACGATACAACACAAGTTATAACACAGGATAATACACGATACAACACAAGTTATAACACTGGATAATACACGATACAACACAAGTTATAACACTGGATAATACACGATACAACACAAGTTATAACACTGGATAATACACGATACAACACAAGTTATAACACAGGATAATACACGATACAACACAAGGTATAACACTGGATAATACACGATACAACACAAGTTATAACACTGGATAATACACGATACAACACAAGGTATAACACTGGATAATACACGATACAACACAAGCTATAACACTGGATAATACACGATACAACACAAGGTATAACACTGGATAATACACGATACAACACAAGTTATAACACTGGATAATACACGATACAACACAAGGTATAACACAGGATAATACACGATACAACACAAGTTATAACACAGGATAATACACGATACAACACAAGGTATAACACTGGATAATACACGATACAACACAAGTTATAACACAGGATAATACACGATACAACACAAGTTAACACTGGATAATACACGATACAACACAAGTATAACACTGGATAATACACGATACAACACAAGTATAACACTGGATAATACACGATACAACACAAGTTATAACACTGGATAATACACGATACAACACAAGGTATAACACAGGATAATACACGATACAACACAAGGTATAACACTGGATAATACACGATACAACACAAGTTATAACACAGGATAATACACGATACAACACAAGTTATAACACTGGATAATACACGATACAACACAAGTTATAACACTGGATAATACACGATACAACACAAGTTATAACACAGGATAATACACGATACAACACAAGTTATAACACTGGATAATACACGATACAACACAAGTTATAACACTGGATAATACACGATACAACACAAGCTATAACACTGGATAATACACGATACAACACAAGTTATAACACTGGATAATACACGATACAACACAAGTTATAACACTGGATAATACACGATACAACACAAGTTATAACACTGGATAATACACGATACAACACAAGTTATAACACTGGATAATACACGATACAACACAAGTTATAACACAGGATAATACACGATACAACACAAGTTATAACACTGGATAATACACGATACAACACAAGTTATAACACTGGATAATACACGATACAACACAAGTATAACACTGGATAATACACGATACAACACAAGTTATAACACTGGATAATACACGATAAACACAAAACAATAATACAAACACAAGTATAAACACTGGATAATACACGATACAACACAAGTTATAACACTGGATAATACACGATACAACACAAGGTATAAACAGGATAATACACGATACAACACAAGTATAACACTGGATAATACACGATACAACACAATTATAACACTGGATAATACACGATACAACACAAGGTATAACACTGGATAATACACGATACAACACAAGTTATAACACTGGATAATACACGATACAACACAAGTTATAACACTGGATAATACACGATACAACACAAGCTATAACACTGGATAATACACGATACAACACAAGCTATAACACTGGATAATACACGATACAACACAAGTTATAACACTGGATAATACACGATACAACACAAGCTATAACACTGGATAATACACGATACAACACAATATAACACTGGATAATACACGATACAACACAAGCTATAACACTGGATAATACACGATACAACACAAGTATAACACTGGATAATACACGATACAACACAAGTATAACACTGGATAATACACGATACAACACAAGTTATAACACTGGATAATACACGATACAAACAAAGTTATAACACTGGATAATACACGATACAACACAAGTTATAACACTGGATAATACACGATACAACACAAGTTATAACACTGGATAATACACGATACAACACAAGTTATAACACTGGATAATACACGATACAACACAAGTTATAACACTGGATAATACACGATACAACACAAGTTATAACACTGGATAATACACGATACAACACAAGTTAACACTGGATAATACACGATACAACACAAGTTATAACACTGGATAATACACGATACAACACAAGTTATAACACTGGATAATACACGATACAACACAAGTATAACACTGGATAATACACGATACAACACAAGTATAACACTGGATAATACACGATACAACACAAGTTATAACACTGGATAATACACGATACAACACAAGTTATAACACTGGATAATACACGATACAACACAAGTTATAACACTGGATAATACACGATACAACACAAGTATAACACTGGATAATACACGATACAACACAAGCTATAACACTGGATAATACACGATACAACACAAGGTTATAACACAGGATAATACACGATACAACACAAGCTATAACACTGGATAATACACGATACAACACAAGTATAACACTGGAAATACACGATACAACACAAGTTATAACACTGGATAATACACGATACAACACAAGTTATAACACTGGATAATACACGATACAACACAAGTTAAACACTGGATAATACACGATACAACACAAGTTATAACACTGGATAATACACGATACAACACAAGTTATAACACTGGATAAACACGATACAACACAAGTATAACACTGGATAATACACGATACAACACAAGTTATAACACTGGATAATACACGATACAACACAAGTATAACACTGGATAATACACGATACAACACAAGTATAACACTGGATAATACACGATACAACACAAGTTATAACACAGGATAATACACGATACAACACAAGGTATAACACTGGATAATACACGATACAACACAAGGTATAACACTGGATAATACACGATAAACACAAGGTATAACACTGGATAATACACGATACAACACAAGTATAACACTGGATAATACACGATACAACACAAGTATAACACTGGATAATACACGATACAACACAAGTTATAACACTGGATAATACACGATACAACACAAGTTATAACACTGGATAATACACGATACAACACAAGTTATAACACTGGATAATACACGATACAACACAAGTTATAACACTGGATAATACACGATACAACACAAGTTATAACACTGGATAATACACGATACAACACAAGTTATAACACTGGATAATACACGATACAACACAAGTTATAACACTGGATAATACACGATACAACACAAGTTATAACACTGGATAATACACGATACAACACAAGTTATAACACTGGATAATACACGATACAACACAAGTTATAACACTGGATAATACACGATACAACACAAGTTATAACACTGGATAATACACGATACAACACAAGTTATAACACTGGATAATACACGATACAACACAAGTTATAACACTGGATAATACACGATACAACACAAGTTATAACACAGGATAATACACGATACAACACAAGTTATAACACAGGATAATACACGATACAACACAAGTTATAACACTGGATAATACACGATACAACACAAGTTATAACACTGGATAATACACGATACAACACAAGGTATAACACTGGATAATACACGATACAACACAAGTTTAACACTGGATAATACACGATACAACACAAGTTATAACACAGGATAATACACGATACAACACAAGGTATAACACTGGATAATACACGATACAACACAAGGTATAACACAGGATAATACACGATACAACACAAGTTATAACACTGGATAATACACGATACAACACAAGTTATAACACTGGATAATACACGATACAACACAAGTTATAACACTGGATAATACACGATACAACACAAGTTATAACACAGGATAATACACGATACAACACAAGTTATAACACTGGATAATACACGATACAACACAAGTTATAACACAGGATAATACACGATACAACACAAGTTATAACACAGGATAATACACGATACAACACAAGTTATAACACTGGATAATACATGATACAACACAAGTTATAACACTGGATAATACACGATACAACACAAGCTATAACACTGGATAATACACGATACAACACAAGTTATAACACTGGATAATACACGATACAACACAAGGTATAACACTGGATAATACACGATACAACACAAGCTATAACACTGGATAATACACGATACAACACAAGCTATAACACTGGATAATACACGATACAACACAAGCTATAACACTGGATAATACACGATACAACACAAGTTATAACACTGGATAATACACGATACAACACAAGTTACAACACTGGATAATACACGATACAACACAAGTTATAACACTGGATAATACACGATACAACACAAGTTATAACACTGGATAATACACGATACAACACAAGTTATAACACTGGATAATACACGATACAACACAAGTTATAACACTGGATAATACACGATACAACACAAGTTATAACACTGGATAATACACGATACAACACAAGTTATAACACTGGATAATACACGATACAACACAAGCTATAACACTGGATAATACACAATACAAACACAAGTTATAACACTGGATAATACACATACAACAATTATATTTTATTAACAGGTTGATTTCTCGAAAGAACTTTTCGGAATGAAATAGTCAAAACAATTAATACGACAAAGATAATATCCAGCATTGATGTTTGTGTACCTCTATTTAACAACCAATGATGTCTAAACACTTAAAATTAAGACGCCACATGACTTTGATTTGCCTACAAAATGTTTACAAGCACTGTCCTGATAAAATTGTCAGTGTCCTAATAAATAAACAAAAACTATGCCATAGAAAAAGACATACGGTACACGTCAATTGTAATTAAGACGATTTAGATATTTAACTTTGGATATATTGGAAATATTTTGTTTTACTATGTCTCTTGTGATGTGTGTTTCCGGCATTTTGTGTAAACTTTATATTACTTAAAACGATTTTATAAAACTATAGCATGTTGTAGTTGTATTTTCTTTAACGTGTTTAAAACACAAGATGGTCTAAAAAAAACTTACTTGTTTATTCCAGACAAATAAAAAAAATAATGCAGAAAAACAACAACAGCTACTACAAAAAATTCGATTGTATTTATGCATAAATTTAACTACCGCTGTCTAAAACAAAATCAGAAGAAAACAAATGGTTATTTGATATGTAGTTATATGTTATGAGCGAAAACTAAAAACTGACAAAATTATGCCATGGTAGTGTTTATGAAGATTGAAATCAGATTTACAATCCCTGTGGAGTAGGCATTACTAATACGATACAGGAATACATTAAATGTTACTTTTGTATCATTAAATTGCTATATTTCAAGACTATTGTGCTAAACCATATTGACAGACAGCCATCAATTGATATTTATTGGATTAATTTCAATTGTAAAGCTCTAACTTATCAAACAGATTCAATTATAGAGGTCAAACTAGCAACATAGCTATACATAGGACAATTGCTTAATCTTAGTGTGTCAAAGGACTAAATCTGTATAGTCAACAATACAGCAATGTGTTAGTCTGTTAGTTTAGATTTGTCAGAGGACTACATCAGTGTAGTCAACATACAACAATGTGTTAGTTTTAGATTTGTCAAAGGACTAAATCTGTATAGTCAAAAATACAGCAATGTGTTAGTCTGTTAGTTTTAGATTTGTCAGAGGACTACATCAGTGTAGTCAACATACAACAATGTGTTAGTTTTAGATTTGTCAAAGGACTAAATCTGTATAGTCAACAATACAGCAATGTGTTAGTCTGTTAGTTTTAGATTTGTCAGAGGACTACATCAGTGTAGTCAACATACAACAATGTGTTAGTCTGTTAGTTTTAGATGTGTCAGAGGACTACATCAGTGTAGTCAACATACAACAATGTGTTAGTCTGTTAGTTTTAGATGTGTCAGAATACTACATCAGTGTAGTCAACATAGAACAATGTGTTAGTCTGTTAGTTTTAGATTTATCAGAGGACTACATCAGTGTAGTCAACATACAGCAATGTGTTAGTCTGTTAGTTTTAGATTTGTCAGAGGACTACATCAGTGTAGTCAACATACAACAATGTGTTAGTCTGTTAGTTTTAGATTTGTCAGAAGACTACATCAGTGTAGTCAACAATACAGCAATGTGTTAGTCTGTTAGTTTAGATTTGTCAGAGGACTACATCAGTGTAGTCAACATAGAACAATGTGTTAGTCTTAGATGTGTCAGAGGACTACATCAGTGAAGTCAACATACAACAATGTGTTAGTCTGTTAGTTTTAGATTTGTCAGAGGACTACATCAGTGTAGTCAACATACAACAATGTGTTAGTCTGTTAGTTTTAGATGTGTCAGAGGACTACATCAGTGTAGTCAACATAGAACAATGTGTTAGTGTTAGATGTGTCAGAGGACTACATCAGTGTAGTCAACATACAACAATGTGTTAGTCTGTTAGTTTTAGATGTGTCAGAGGACTGCATCAGTGTAGTCAACATACAACAATGTGTTAGTGTTAGATGTGTCAGAGGACTACATCAGTGTAGTCAACATACAACAATGTGTTAGTCTGTTAGTTTTAGATTTGTCAGAGGACTACATCAGTGTAGTCAACATACAACAATGTGTTAGTCGGTTAGTTTTAGATTGTCAGAGGACTACATCAGTGTAGTCAACATACAACAATGTAGTTAGTGTTAGATGTGTCAGAGGACTATATCAGTGTAGTCAACATAGAACAATATGTTAGTTGTTAGATTGTCAGAGGACTACATCAGTGTAGTCAACATACAACAATGTGTTAGTCTTAGATGTGTCAGAGGACTACATCAGTTGTAGTCAAATACAGCAATGTGTAGTTGTTAGATGTGTCAGAGGACTACATCAGTGTAGTCAACATAAACAATGTGTTAGTTTTAGATGTGTCAGAGGACTACATCAGTGTAGTCAACATACAACAATGTGTTAGTGTTAGATGTGTCAGAGGACTATATCAGTGTAGTCAACATAGAAACAATGTGTTTAGTCTGTTATTTTTAGATTTGTCAGAGGACTACATCAGTGTAGTCAACATACAACAATGTGTTAGTGTTAGATGTGTCAGAGGACTACATCAGTGTAGTCAACATACAACAATGTGTTAGTCTTAGATGTGTCAGAGGACTACATCAGTGTAGTCAACATAGAACAATGTGTTAGTCTGTTAGATGTGTCACAGGACTACATCAGTGTAGTCAACATACAACAATGTGTTAGTCGTTAGATGTGTCACAGGACTACATCAGTGTAGTCAACATAGAAACAATGTGTTAGTCTGTTAGATGTGTCACAGGACACACTCAGTGAGTCAACATAGAAATGTGTTAGTGTTAGATGTGTCACAGGACTTCATCAGTGTAGTCAACATATAACAATGTGTTAGTCTTAGATGTGTCAGAGGACTACATCAGTGTAGTCAACATAGAACAATGTGTTAGTCTGTTAGTTTTAGATTTGTCAGATTACTACATCAGTGTAGTCAACATACAACAATGTGTTAGTCTGTTAGTGTTAGATATGTCAGAGGACTACATCAGTGTAGTCAACATACAACAATGTGTTAGTCTGTTAGTGTTAGATATGTCAGAGGACTACATCAGTGTAGTCAACATACAACAATGTGTTAGTCTGTTAGTGTTAGATGTGTCACAGGACTACATCAGTGTAGTCAACATACAACAATGTGTTAGTCTGTAGTGTTAGATATGTCAGAGGACTACATCAGTGTAGTCAACATACAACAATGTGTTAGTCTGTTAGTGTTTTAGATGTGTCACAGGACTACATCAGGTAGTCAACATACAACAATGTGTTAGTCTGTTAGTGTTAGATATGTCAGAGGACTACATCAGTGTAGTCAACATAGAACAATGTGTTAGTCTGTTAGTTTTAGATTTGTCAGAGGACTACATCAGTGTAGTCAACATAGAACAAATGTGTTAGTCTGTTAGTTTAGATTGTAGAGGACTACATCAGTGTAGTCAACATAGAACAAGTGTTAGTCTGTTAATTTAGATTGTCAGAGGACTACATCAGTGTAGTCACATACAACAAGTGTTAGTCTGTTAGATTTGTCAGAGGACTACATCAGTGTAGTCACATACAACAATGTTAGTCTGTTAGTTTTAGAT